>PVIY010035440.1:0-26288 GCA_004026745.1 Myrmecophaga tridactyla
TGTTTTCAAAGAAGTGCCATGTATTCTTTCGAAAATAAAAGGGCTTAAGATGCTGTGTTGCCATCTGGTAGGGGAAAGGGAGTGTGGGTACTGTGATGACAACGTTCCTTCACCCAAGTTATTTATCTACTTTTGTCTTACTAAATGTACGTTGGGAAACCAATTTATGACTCTGTTGGAATAAGGCTGGATCCAAAATAATTTGGCTGCAGTGCCTGAAATGGTCAAACATCTGGAGGAAATATGGATTTTTTTAAAAATCCAGTTGTTTTGACCTTGAATAGAGAGTGCCAATAAACCATGAGCTTTGTTACAGTTGGAATCCAGGGGGTTCAGGGCTCAAGTTGGATGGCTTGGCTGTTACAAGTGGCTGAGACAGCAGCATCAAGTCCAGGGCTGGTTCCATGCTTGGGTGGACGGTCTACTGTTCCTGTCTTGACATTCTTAATAATTTTATCATAGAACTTGAGTTTTGTAACTGAGACCTGATGGGAAAATGGAGCATGCACGTGGGCAGAGGAGAAAGTGCAGTACGCACGGGCCTGGGCTCTGCTGCCCTGTTCGCATGCAGTGTTCACGAAGTCCCGCAAGCACAGAATTTTAGCAGCCCCCACGGTGCATGGGACTTCAGGGAGATTCGGTGTGACTACAAGGGTAAGTGTGTTGTGGAAATTGTTGGCTGCCAGAGGGTATTGATAGAATGTGTGTGCACTGAGAAGGGAAATGCAAACGATTGAGTTCTTTTTGTGCATTTTTTCCTCTGTTCTGGTGAAAAGGAAATACATGTGCATGTACAAATTATGAAATATGAAGTGTAATTTTGGTGGTTGCACACCTGAGTTAAATTCTCTTATATTTGCAATTAAAATTGGCACTGCTCAGTATAAAGAGGAATGGTAAAATTCATGCTAATAATTTAAAATTTTGGTTTTCTTTGCTTTGAATGACATCAAATAGCAAATATACACCATGACAAGTTGAGAGAGAGACTGCAGTAGAAAAGAAAAAGCTTTATATCTTAGGCTCTTGAAGGCTACTCCTTTTCTGTTTTGTTGAACAAGGGTCTCTGCATTTACATTTTGCACTGGTCCCTACAAATTTTGTGGTTATCCTTGACTGAGTCTCTGATTGGGACTGAGACACGGAGATATGAAGCCACATCCATGCAGGATAAGGGCTCCACAGAGTTTCACACAATGAAATGCTCAGGATTGGATTTGGGCCCACGCTGAGAAGTCCTCATGAGAATAAGCAATTGCTGAGAAACAATCTCTTCCCTTTGAAAGTTGGATTTTCTTTTGGATTCTGCTTATTTGGGAAGTTTATTCACATGGTGAACTAAGGACCAGGGAAGGGAAGTGACTTTCCCAAGGTCCCACAACTTATCAGCAACAGAGCCAGGACTTGAACCCAAGGGATTCCATATCTTGGTGTCCAGAGGCCTCAATCAATTTTCTCTACTCTACAGATGGAAATCTGGTGGGCACTATGATCTGACCCATTCTGGTGGTATAATGGGATATTCATCTAACAATATTTGGGGAGTCCCACCATGTGTTGGGCTGAGGGCCTACTGCTGGAATCATAGCCACACTGGTGAGGCAATGTGGACTAGTGGCTACAAGCTTGGCCTCTGGAGACAGAAAGGACTGGGTTCAAATGGGAGCTTCACCCATCTTAGCCCAGTGGCATTGGCCATATTCATACAGCACGTATGGAGTGTTGGAATCATATATGTGATTCTAGGACACAATTGTGAGCTGATCGATATGGTTCCTTCCTCCTAGAGTTTATAGTCTAAGGAGATTAGATGTTAACAAAATAGCTACAAACATATTTGTTCACTGTTTTGGTAAATGCTATCAAGGAAACGTACAGGGTTCAGAGGAGGTTAATTTTTTTTAAGACTCACCTTTCTCATTTGCAAAATGAGGATAATAAAACCTATCTCAGATGCTTGTTGGAGGATTACAAGAGACACTGCATTCAATGCACACTATTTAACAACAGAGAACTGTTACTTGGGAAGCATACAGGGCAACATCAAATGTCACTCTCCTTCCCCTTTCTGTGAAAATGAGTAGAGGGGTTGACAAAAACTCTATCCTGTCTTTTGGTCCTTTACGGAAGCTTTTCTCTGAAAATCAATCATTGAAACAACCAAACAGCCTAACCTACGCCCCTCTTCCACAACTGAAATAAATAAGTATGTGTAGAGCCCATTTCCTTCAGGAAGTTTCCCTTGATCCCACAAGTGGGATAAAATTTGCCCTCCTCTCTGGTGTTTCATTCTGTATGAAGGGGTGCTTTTGGCAACTTAATTTAACAGAAAATCCGGCCCAGAGACTTGCATAATGAGGGGATTTACCATTATACATAAGAACAAACCCCCAGGTGTGTAGATTTCAGGTGCTGAGTTCTGAGGTCTTGCTCCGGTTTTCTGTGATCCTCTGGGTCTTGGTTGATGGTTTACCTTTCGACTGGTAGCGTCCCACCAGCCTTGATGACCTCCTGGGGGAAGTGGCGTGACCCGTGCTTCCCATGAGCCCCTGCCACGTCAGCTAAGATGACTTTTCCCAGAAGCCTCCAGGAGACGGCCCTCCATCATATCTCATTGGCCAGAATTAGGTCACATGCTCATGCCTCGTCCTATCACAGGCACATGAAATGGGGATGCCCGACTGGTTTAGGCCAATCAGGGTCTCCCCTGGAGCTGAGGTCACCAGCCCTTGAATTGCATGGTGGGTAGAGGGTCTACTTGAGTTAAAACAAGGCCGCTGTCAGGAGAGAAGAGCAGGGCGATGGAAGATGCGAGGGTCCCTTACGCCCTCTCTCTGCACCTGTGGTTGCTTAAGTTTACCCCCACTCCTCCCCCCCCCCCCCCTTACTGGAGCCTAAAGCTCACGGTCTGGGCCTTCCTCACTGTCTAATACTCTGTGAGGGAGCTGATTAGACTTTCCTTTATTTTTAGGGAATTAAAAAAAATGCTGTGAGCATATCATGAATATGTAGACACTGCCATCCGCCGTTGTCTTTTTTGATTTCTTGGTGGTACTTTTTTTTTTTTTTTTAACCATTAACACTGACAGCATGCTCACAAACCTGCTGTATCCATAGCAAGCAATCAGTTTGATTTTGCAACAATCTAGGCTCCTCCTGACGTGTGTTCATGCTAACGCTTTTTTTCAGGAGGCAACCATGGCTCCGCTGTTGGGGAAACTGGCCTTTTTTCACCTTCTTGATATCCTCTCCCAGGATTTCATATCCTGGGGGGTTTTGCTCATGAACTCAAATCAGGACAGATTTTCTTTTTTTTAATGCACAAAGGCACAAGTGAGAAATTAATGTTAAAACAAAACCTAGATGCATGCGAATCCCTTTTTATTTGTCGCCTTTTCCCTCAAACTTCCCAATTTTGTTTTCAGTCCATACTTGAAATCCAAACTTTCTCTGGATCATTAACGATAAAATGTCAAGAGAAAGCTATTGCTGACATCTGGCATAAGAAATGGATATAGAACCAGAGAGAGAGAAAAAAAAGGGAGAATGCAAGAATCCTTGCCCCCTCACTTCAAAAAGTCACACTTTACTATTCTTCCCTCGTTTTTCATCAATCACAGGGGCAATACCCCCTAGATCAATGCACTAACTTGTTTGTTTTTTTACAATGAAGGAAAACTTCATAGCCTCATCATTCATTCCAGAGTGTGGGGGAAAAAAACAAAAGGCAGCCACCGAAATTTGCATGGTGCTCAATTATACATTAGTGAACATCACTTGGCAATCTGTTCATATCAATTTAATTGGATTTTAATACTGCCTCTGATCTTGTTTTCTAATTAACAGCAGTGCTTGGAAATAAAGCAGAACCATGCACCCAGCAACACCTTTGATCTCAACCATATGGAGCTCCACCGAACTCTGGGAAAAACTCTCGTTGTCTCCACGGCCGGCCGGGAAAAGCGGGGGGCCCCCAGATGGCAGGATAGCATGGGTGCCCGCACCCCACAGACTATTTCATCTTCTGATTGGTCCCGATTGTAAAGGCATAGGATTTGCTTCTGGAGCTGGAGGCAAATCAGCGTCCCCAGTGTTGGGTGAGGTAGACAGTTTTCACAGCTCGATTTTGGGGGACAAATATTTGAGTAAACAGACCTGACCCTGTGAGGTTTGCTTTAGGGTGAGTGTCACCATCGGAACAGAGCTAGCATCATGGCCGATACAGGGGACAGAAAGCCGGGCCATGACATCCCCTTTGTCAGACTGCTGCATGGAAAACTCATCAAGCTGGTTTCCACCTGAGGCTCCTGGCTGTGTGAGATTTTTCCTCTTTTGTAAAAAAAAATTTTATAATTAAGACTTGTTTTCTTTACGTTGCCTAAGTCCTTGGGTCTCGCTTTACTGATGATCAGCTCATGGGTTAACTTCTTGGGAAGCCTGAGCACACAGAGACAACCTGGAAAAGAATAAGAGCATGACCAGTGAAATCAAAGGGGCCTGGGGTGGGGCAGGTGGGACAGGACTAGGGGCAAAACACCTGCCCCCAGGTCTTCTTTTGGCCAACGTGGGGCCCTGGCAGGTCAAGAGGCAGAGCAAGAGAGGTGAACATGGAGAGATAGTGAGGAGCCCAGAGAACTGACTCTCACCAAACAATGGTTGTTTTGGGCATGGTATTTAATCACTAGTGTTGCAATTTGCTCATCAGTTGTTCTACAATTCTAAAATCCAAAGAGCTCCCAAAGTCAATTCTTTTATAGCAAACTCATTTGGCAGCAAAGCCCGACCTGAACTGATGTGAGGCTATTTGTAATCTTTATTTATCCTACTTAATGCGAATATTCATTCATTTTGCTGTAGGTAGAGTAATGTGTTGGATTATGGGATGCTGCCCCTCAACTCCACTGGGATATTATGTATTTTCCTTTCTAAAATTAAAAAAAAATTCTGGATTCTAAATCGCACCAGGCCTCAAGGGTTTCAGACCAGCACCTTACATAGGCATTTGAGTTAATCTACTTATAGCAGTAAGATTCTCACCTGATGTGATTTTACCCTCTTGGGGACATTTGGCAATATATGGAGACATTTTTGATTATCAACAATTCAGAAGGGGGGTGCTATTGGCATCTAGTTGGTTAGGCCAGGGATGCTACTGAACAATCTATAACATCCAGGACAGCCCCCCCGCCACAAAGTTTATCTCCTCCAAAATGTAAATAGTGTTGAGTGTGGGAAACCCTGACTCAGAGAACAATAGAGGCTCTTCCCCCTTCTGAGCCTCTATTTCTTCATCTGCTGACAAGGAAGAATAAGCATCTGCCTCAAAGGGTTTGGGGAAGACCGTGTGAGACAGCAGACACAAATGCCCTTCGTAAACTTGACAGCTTCATAGAAACCTGAAGGGCTGTTTACTTACTTAGAAGAAAAAAAAATTGACGTAACAGTCAACGCTCACCTGTCCGTACCCCTTGAGTGCTAGACAGTGTGCAGGATGCTCTGAGAGACAGAGTTGTGGTCTCCGCTTTTATAGAGCTTACACTCTAGCTGCTATCTGGTTATAGGTAAATATTTATAGCTTGGTCTATAATTTAGGCTGTTTTGAATGCAATATTTACTTTAGCCTGTTTTAACCTTTAGACTTCCCGTTTCCTGAAGATCCACTGCCAGTGCCTGCACACACCCCTTGTTCCTAATTAGGGAACTTTGATATGCAAAATACACCTCTCTAGAACTTTAAATATCAGGCCCTGCCTTGCTCTGGCCCCTTCTGAGCACCTTCCCAATCCCAGCTAGGGACCACTTGACCTCCATGCTCAAGCTTAACGCCCCCCTACACTCCTGGATCAGCACTGCCGGGCTAGTGGAGGGGGCTGGGGTAGGTTGGTAGGGAGCTCTCCCCTCTGTTAGCTCTGAATTACATTTGTGGAGTATTTGTGGCCTGTGGGTTTTGGCCTCATCCCAGCTGCTGGTTTCCTAACTGGGTCCCGGATTTGGGAACTGGATTTCTCTGGGGGTGCTTCTTAATGACACTGGCCATTCCAGTCCATTGAGGCTAGATCCTGCCTCACACTGGTAGGAACTTCTCCCTGGGGAATGAATCCTGGCTCTGACCAACCAGTGAATGACAGATGTTGACCACCTGTTTCTGGAACTTTGTCCCTGGGCTTCCACGTCTCTGATCCTCTAAGACTGGGGCAAGATATTTTACGCTGTAGGTGATTCTGGGATCCAGCAGTCAATTCAAATTCTTAGTGCTGGTGCGAAGTGACTTCTTCCTGTCCGCATTGCTTACTATAGTTTCCCAAAGTTGCTCTGGAGTCTGACTATTTCTACACCATCCAAGCTTCTGCAGAAGTTACATAAGCCTTAGATGTCACCCAGGCTTTTTTCTTGGCTCACATGTTACATACACCCATGCTGGGGTGACACATAGTTCTACAGATATTGCCACATGTATCGGTCAGTATAACAAACACTGGTTGCTAAAACAATCATTTCAAGCCAGAGCCTAAAATTTATTAAGCTCCAGAGCTTAATAAAATGAAAATTAGTTTCTTACTCACAACATAGTCCAATGAGACTCAGAGGTTTTCTGCTGGGGATAGCTTCTCCAAGTGAGGGCTTAGGGACCCTGGTTCCTTCCATTGTGTGGCTTTACCATTTTGTGACCCTTTGCATCCAGCAAAGTGGAATGGAGTGAAAGAGACAAGGGAGGGCGATGTGGTACATTTTAGAGAACAGGCATAGAATTGATTTGTATGACTTCTGTCCGCATTCACTTGGCTAGAGTTCTGTCATATGGTCCAAACTTGACTATAATTGTGTTGGGAGCGCTTCCCATGTCTCCTGGCAGAGGAAATGGGATTGATGAGCTGTTAGCTAGTCTTGATTACAGTCTACCTTTCTGGTCATGAAATAATTGATTTACTTTTCCTTCCACACATGGAAGACCATCATATTATCCTTGAGTGGAACAACCCAGAGTGACGTCCAGACCCTATATCAGCTTAAAGTCCAAGGTTTTTGGGATCTCAGAGTCCTTTCCACCCAGTCCAAACGTAGGTCCTCAAGGCCTGGTGATCTGTGAACTGAGAGGCAAGTTACATGTCCCCTGTACACTCAATGTATGCTGATGGACCAGTGGGTGGGGAATTGCAGTAAACATGCCCTTTAGGAAAATAGATGAATTGGAGATGATAGCAGTCTCTGACATGTAACAATTCTGAGGATTCTGAACCCAGGCAAACCTTGCAAAGGAACCCTGCATCCTGGGGCTGAGGAATGCCTTTGGTTAGGCATTGAATTTGATCTCTGGGGAAAGCTCCCTGGTCTATGATTTTTTGTGGCTCCTGGCTGCATGTTTTAGGAGATACCCCATGTCGATTTCTCTCTTTGGGCACTTCTGAAGTGAATGTTGGTGGGGATGCTGTGCAGTGTTGAAAGCCTGCCTCTTATTAGAGAAAAGATTGGTGACTTAAATGTGCATATGTGTTTTTAATGCTAATCATTTATTGGCTACCTACCATGTACCACTCCCCCAGGAATTTTTTTTTTTTTGGTATTTAAAAAATTGAGGTTTAAGAAAATTAATCTTTTTGTGTACTATTTTCTGAGTTTTGACAAACACATATAATTATGTAACCACTACCACAGTCAAGATTTAGAATAGTATCATCATCCCCCAAATTTCCCTCATTCTCCTTTGTATTCCTTCCCTCCATTCCCAGCTCCTGGCAACATTTGGTCTGTTTTGGACTGATACAGCATGCAGCCTTTTGAGTCTAACTTCTTGCATTTAGCATCGTGCGTTAGAGATTCATCCATGTCTTTGGGTATATGAGTAGTATGTTCCATTTTATTGTTGAGCAGTGTTTTGGTTTGCTAAAGCTGCCAGAATGCAATATACCAGAAATGAATTGGCTTTTACAAAGGGAATTTAGTAAGTTTCAAGTTACAATTCTAAGTCTGTGAAAATGTCCAAATTAAGGCACCAAGATACCTTCTCGGAAGAAAGGCTACTGGTATCCAGGTTTCCTCTGTCACATGGGAAGACATAAGGCGATGTCTGTTGATCCTTCTCTCGAAAATGTCTTTGTGGGTGTTTTCTTTCTCTCTCAGCTTCTCTGGGCCTCAAGCTCTCTCCAAAAATGTCTCTCCTTTAAAGGATTTCACCAAGTAGATTAAGACCCACTTTGAATGAGCAGGGTCACATCTCCATGGAAGCAACCTAATAAAAAGGACCCACCCAACAATAAGTCTGCCCCCACAAAATTGGGTTAAAAGAGCATCAGCTTGGGTGCTGTGATGGTGGCTCAGTGGCAGAATTCTTGCCTGCCATGCCAGAGACCCAGGTTTGTTTCCCAGTGCCTGTCCATGTGAAAAAAAAAAGAAAAGAGCATAGGCTTTTCTGGGGCACATAACAAATTCAAACTAGCACAAGTGGTATTCCTTTGTATGAATGTCACCCATGAAAGGCATTTGAAATGTTTCCAGTTTTGGCCTGCAAATATGAATAAAACTGCTGTAAACATTGACACATAGATATTCTGTGTGAATTCAAATTTTCATTTCTCTTGGGTAAATAACCGGATAGAATTGCTGGGTCGTATGGTAAGTGTATGTTTAACATCATGAGAAACTGCCAAACTGCTTTCCAAAGAAGCCGTACCATTTTGCAATCCCACCAGCTCTATGTGAGGTTTCGATTGCTTTCTCTCTTTGCTAGCCCTTGGTGATGTTATTATTCGTATTATTCTTACTACTATTTAGCCATACTAATAGGTGTATAGTGGTATCTTGTTGTTTTAACTTGCATTTCCCTAATAGCTAATGATATTGAGCATCTTTCCATGTGTTTATTTGCCATACATGTGTCTTCTTAAGTGATGTGTTAGTTCAAATCTTTTGTCTTTTTTATTATTGAGTTTTTTGTTTTCTTATTTTGAATTGTGAGAGTTCTTTATATATTCTGGATACGAGTTCTTTATCAGATATGTGATTTGCAGATATTTTCTCCCAGTCTGTGGCTTGTCTTTTCAGTTTCTTAATGGTGTCTTTCAAAGAGCAGAAGTTTTAATTTTCATGAAGTCCAGTCTATCCTCTTTTTCCTTCAAGGATTGTATTTTTGGTGTTGTATCTAATAAGTCTTTACCTCACTTAGGGTCACCAAGATCTTCCCTTATGTTGTCTTTTAGAACAAAATGTGTTTCAAGTCTTTAATGGTAGAAGGCCTTTAAAATTCAAACTTCTGGTTTCTTTGGCAATGCATATCTGTTAAAGACCTTGCAAGCTTCTGATCAATTTGCTTTTACCCCATTCTGTGTACCAGTAACTGCACCCAAAAGTACACTTCTAGGTGGAATTCTCAGATGTGCTTCTTTTCTTTGCTTTCTCTCCTATGCCTTTGTCTCTCAGTCTCTGAACTTATTGGTGTCTTCTTGCAGTTAAAATTGAACAGAAGGACTACACCTTTGGTCTTATCTTCTCTTTGCTCACTTGTCCAACTCAGAAGATTTACTAGGCCTTTGCCCTTCAAACCTTTTCAAATCTCATTTCTTACAATTTAGAATAAGAGGCAATTGACTGTTCCAACTTGGCAAGACCCTAAATTTTTGGACACTCTTTTGCTCTTCCAGCCTGCTTGCAAACTGGTCAGTTCTTTTCTGAGTATTTCTCTTTCTTTATTGTGCTTTTCCACATGCAGCCAACTGTGGCTGATATGCACACATTATTAATGTTCTATTTTCCAACATCTCTTCTGGAACTACACGTTCAGTAGGCACAACTTCTGCCCTCCAAGAAATTACAGTCTTAGCAAATGCTTGCTTAACCTATATGTCCAACTGTCCACCCTCTATCTATTCCCTCACCTCCTGCCCCTTGACTAATAAGCTGATGTCAACTATTTAAGAATTTGTTTTTTAATCTGTACCCGCCTTCTGGCTCTTCTTTCTGTATCAGCCAAGATGAGTAACACCAGCTGCTGTATCAAACAACACAGTCTTTCAGTGGCTTAACATAATAAAAGTTCATTTTTCACTCATGTTAGAGTCCATGGAATGTTGGTGACTGTCCTTCAAGCACTGACTCATGAAACTGGGCTTCTTCTATCATGCAGCTCCATCATCTCATAGTTCTCCTCTAGTCATGAGGACAGGAAAGGAAGAGAGTGTGGAAGGACATATGAGCTTAGAAAGGTGCCCACTCTATCCATTTGCATTCCATTGGCCCTACTGTAACTGTGAAAGATGTTGGCAGGTGTAGTTTCTCTGTGGGTCCAAAAAGAAAGAAAAGTGGTGAAGCTCTAGCTGGACTGCCACACCATTTCCTTGGCAAGTGTGTGCGTGTGTGTGTGTGTGTGCTCTTCTTTGAGTTAGATCTCTCCTTGCTCTTCTAAAGATTATCTCTGAGTAAAACCTCAGTGTTTCATTTGATTCCATCCATTCAGTCACTCGTTTAAACAAAGACTGGTAAGCATCTCCATGTGCCAGGCCTGGTGCTTCCCATGGGGAGGGGGAGGGGGAGGGGAGCTAACATTTGTTAAGTGGCTACTAAGTTTCTAGACCTTGAAATTATTAATTTTCAAGCAATAGAGATGCCTATTTTAATAAAAAGGTGAGATTGCCCAAGGTCACAGAGATAGTAACTTCATCAATTAGACTACATCCTGATCCATTCTGTGACTAAGCTATATTTACACCATGAGGTTTATATTCTCCTGTTCACAATCTGGTGGGGGAGATAGACACAAAATCAAGTAATTACAATCCAATGAGACAGGTGGACAAGGTATTGGAGCACTGACCACTATAGCAGGGGGCATAGGGTGACTGGGAAATCTGGAAAAAGGGCTTTTGAACTGGGGTTCTTATGGGTAACAAGAGCTCACCAGATGAAGAAAAGGGAAAGGGTGCTTGCTACCTATACTTCCCCTTGGCTTCTGCTCCAGGACAAGCTCTGCATAGGAGAAGGCCCCTTGAGTTTCAGTTTGGGGCTTCTTGTTTTCACTTCTGATGCCTGAGATGGGGGCTTCTGGGGAAAGAGCTAAGGGAAATGGCTGTTCTGAGTTGGTGGGGCTGTGTCTCCAGGTGGTGCAGATGTTCTGATAAGGAGCAGGTGATCTGACCTTGCAAAGCTCGGCAGCCCAGGGAGGAGATAAGGGTAGATGAGATGCAGACGGGGCTTCCTGCCTCAGACTGATTGGCTGGCAAGACGCTGGCTTGGTCAGTGAAGTGCTGTGTCTGCGCTTCTGGCTTCTTCCTCCACAGCTGTGCCTCCGGGTACCCTGGTCCAAGACCATCAGAAGCGGAGGAAGAGAGAACAGGGTTTTGGGGTGGGCAGAGCTGGGTTTCAGCTCTGGCTCTTATTAGCTATGAGACTGTGGGAAAGTCACTTCACCCCTGGGCTTCCTTTCCCTCATCTGTAAAATGGGGTTTTCAACACTTCCTTTAAAGGACTATTGTTAAGAATAGGCAATTGACCAACTGAGAAAAGTACCTAGATAGAACAGATACTCAATAAAACAAACTCTGCACTGTTTGCTGTCCTGGTCTGGTTGCAGCCTTTGCATGGAGAGGCATCTATTCCACATCTCTCTGGAGCTCTGTAGCCCAGAGAGCATTGACCACTACAGCACGGGGTATGGGGAAACTTCCAAACTCGGGAGGGAGGCTGAGTTCAACAAATCATCAGACCATATGCCACTCATGGGGGTGCACTCTGAAAAAGAAAGTATGTGGGACTGAGAGTCACCTAGGAGGGCTCTAACCCAGATCCCAGGTGGGTGTTCACAGCTGAGCCAGTGAAGACCTAGAGAGGCTCGTGCCCAAGTCACTCGGCTTAGCAGGTGGCAAAGCTGGGGTTTTGCTGTTCTCTGAAGCCAGCATGCTTCTCCGTTCCCAAGCAGTGAGGCTGCCGTGTTCTTGGAACCTGCATTTGTTGTATTTGGGACTGCCACAGTGCTCTGGATTCAGTCCCCAGAACAGACAAGGGTAATAAGTCACCTCTTTCCTTTTTAGTTTGTTAAAAATGCTGAACAGTCTTTGTTCCTTTTTGTTGATGTTGCTGCGTCACAATACCAAACCGGTTTGTCCCTTTTAGCAGGAGATTCAATGCTGGGGGTGCTTTACACCCGAGCGAGGGTACCACAACTCCTCCCTGCACTGAGAACCAATTTGCTACCAAGAGAGCCCAAAATACCTCAAATGGCAATGGAAGCTTCTAGCGTTCTCTCTCTGTGGCAGGAGCCACAGCTTTAGAAAGTGGCACATGTGGGGTGGGAGACAGAGAAGAGATTTTGTACTCAGTAAGTAGCCATTCCAGATCTGGCCTAGGCCCTGCTAGAAAGAACATTTCAGTATAGGCTAAAACCTCTTCAGAAACTCACATGTGATAAAATGGGGTGGTGGTGGCTATTCACATGGATAGGGAACAATTATCAAAACTGCCGGAATATTAATTGGCACTCTGTGTTCATAAAACAAAGAGGGGGAGGAGAGCTTGAAATGGCGGGGACACAGATGATTCCGAACAGGAAACATTAAACATACATACAGTGGCAGCAAATTGGGTAAGTTCACAACAGATTTCCTAGTGACATAAATTGGCTGTTAGCCTCTTTACAGACTGCCGAGTGGAGCTGGCATCTTGGTATTGGACTAAGTGGAAAATTTTCACTCTGTTACGAATGCTAACTGGGGGCAGGGAAGGGGTGCTAAAACCAGCCCCTCTCCCACAAGCACCTGATGCATTCCCTTGCAGAATCCAGAAAGCAGGCCAAAAAGCTCCCTGGCTTCTCAGCCCAAATATTCCTCCCATCTTACTCTATCATTACACTTTCCCCCCTTCTTAGCACCTATCGCCAGTTTTAGTGGTTTATTTATTTGGCATGGTATCTCTTTCCCCGACTAAGTTGTCAAACTCCAGTGTTTTCTGCTATGACATTCTAGAAGTTGGGTGACTACTCTACCGTGACACCTCTAAGATCTCCTATTCTTATCCAATGCTACTTGGATGTGCATCTTGGGGCCTCTGTGGGCTTGCGTTTGAGGGCAGAGATGGCTGGCTCTGTAAGAGAACATAGCTCTGGAGTCGGATCTGCGTCCAGTCCAAAGTTCGCCACCTCGTTGTTATCAGTGCCATCTGGCAAGTCATGTAATCGCTCTGCCGTCCAGTTTCCTCTTGTGCACAGAGGAGATCCAAAGCCTATTGTTATCTTATGTGAGTTGTAAGAGTTGGGTGAAACTGAGTGCCACAAAAGTGGCAGTGAGATCCCTGTCTCCTGACCCCAGGCTGGCCCTCTGCTTCACACACTGGAATGTTCTACCTTGCTGGTCCTCGAAGAGGGATGTACACATTAAAGGAGATGCCACTGAGGATAAGGAAGAAATATTAGAACTTTTATGTAAATTAAATTAATCTCAATACAAATAACAATATATGCATAACAGTATATCTGTTTAATATAAATAAGTATATGTATTTAGGGAGTACGTGCTCCCTAAAACATTCTTTTTCTGATTAGAAACACTTTGGAAGCCATGCTTAGATGACGGAAGCTCCACTATTAAGCACTAACTACACTTTGATTTAACCAATGGGAAGAAATTTTCTAAACTCTATCGTATTCTTCCCTGTTCTGAGGCAGACGCAATGGAATATTATGCAACTTTGTCTGTGGAATTCTGGGTTCCGGTTGGGAACCTAGTACCACACTGGAATATTGTAGAAGCTTCAACACGAGACTGTTGGGTTTATACTGACACCAGGAGCCTCATACTCCTGCCCCTTCCGAGGCTTTCTACCTGCGCTTTGCAGTTGTTCTGTCTCATTCTCAAGCTGCTGTACAAAGACAAGAGCCTGGTAAGAGGGTTGAAAGATTTGGATTTAATTTTCAGCTTAACCAATAACCTATTTGGTAACCTTGGAGAGATCCCTTCCTTTTCCTGTGTCTTGGGCTCCTCGTTTGTAAAATGAGCAGCTGGACTTGACCACTTTTGAGTCCCTTCTAGCTCAGTGCTTCTGTCATCCCTTTGGCTGGTTAGCCTATTTTTCAGTTGTTCCCTCCCTCCTCCCCAAATGTGCAGTGGGGTGGGAAAAACAAACAAGCAAACAAACAAGCATCAACACATGTCCTAGCTACCTTAGATCTGTTTGTATGAACAAAAAAGTAAATAAACAAGATTCTTACTAAAGAGAGTAAGCAAGCTAGAAGGGAAAGTTTGTGACTTCTCTTTGGGACAAAGTGCATGAACTTGTATATGATGTGGGCTTGACATTTATATTTTGTTCACTTGGTTGTTTAATTGTTCGACCACTTTTCGAAAGGACTATCCTTCCTCCACTGATTTATCTTTATATTTTATTATAAGTCTGTCAGAAGGGGGGGTGGTACAAGGGTAGTTCAGCGGTAGAATTCTCGCCTGCTGTACTGGAGATGAGCGCTCGATTCTTGGCTCATGCACTTCCCAAAACAAACAAACAGAAATTCAACAAATCGTGCTGTAGTAACAGTGTTCTCACATGGAAAAAGAATGAAATGTGACCCCTGCCATACAGCATACAAAAAATAAAACAAACAAAAACAGTCCGTCAGCCATGTACGTGTAGGTGTATTTCCAAGATAAAAATAATAGATTCATTCCATTGATCTATATGTCTACATGACACAAAAACCCACTATCTTGAATACAATAGTTTTAAAATCTCTTGAAATCAGCTAGTGTAATCTCCCAACTACATTCTTTTTCAAAGTTGTTTTAGCTATTCTAGGTCCTTTGCATTTCCATATTAACTTTAGATTCAGCATGTAAATTTTTTACAACAAAGCCTTCTGGGATTTTCATTGAAATTGTATTGGATCTATAGATCAATTAGGGGAGAATTGATATCATATGAATTTTCTGATCCATGATGATAGTAAATTTCCCCATTTATTTAGGTTTTTAATTTCTCTTAGCAATATCTAATAGTTTTATGTGTTCAGTCCTTGTACATCTTTTTTTTTTATTTATCCCTAGATAGTTCTTATTGTTTGGTACTATTATATAAGATATACACATATATATGTAATTACTAAAATTTCCAATTGTGTGTTGCCAGCATCTAGAAATATATCTGATTTTTGTATATGGGTCCTTAAAAGTAAACTTGCTATGCATACTTCTTAGTTCTAGTAACTTTTTTTGTAGGTTACATAGAATTTTCTACAGAGAGAACTGATTCCATGAATAAGAACAGCTTTATGTCTTCCTTTTCAGTCTGGATTCTTTTTGTTCTTTTTCCTGCCTTATTGGCCTAACTTGAACTTCCAGGACAATGGTGAATAGAAGAGGTGGGAAAGAACTTCTGTGACTTCTTCCTCATCTCAGGGGTAAAGAATTCAGTCTTTTACCAAGGTTTTCGGTCGAGCCCTTCCCCAGACTGAGAATGTTCCCTTCTATTCCTTGTTTGCTGAAGTTTTTATCAGGAAGGGATGTTTGATTTTAGTCATATACATTTTCTGTAGTCATGAAGATAACCATATGGTTTTTCTTTTTTAGTCTGCTTGTATGATGACTTGCACTGACTGTTTTTCAAAAATTAAACCAACCTTGCATTATGAAGAGAAAACTCACTTAGTTATGACACGCTATATATATATTATTGGATTTAATTTGTTAAAATTTTGATAAGAATGTTTGCATTTGTGTTCATGTGGGATTTTCTGTAGTTTTTTTCTCTTGTAATATCTTTATCTGGTTTTGGTATGAGGGTTATGCTGACCTCAGAAAATGAGTTAGGAAATGTTCCATCTGCTTCTGTTTTCTGGAGGAGTTTGTATTATTTCTTCCTGAAATGTTTGGTAAATTTCACTAGTGAAGCCATTTGGGGCTGGTGTTTTTTTGGGGGAAAGTTTTAAACTGAATTTTCAATAAAAAAAATAGGTATAGCACTAATATGGTTGTTATTTCTCATTTAGTAAGGTTTGGTAATTTGTATCTTTCAAGAAATTTGTACATTTCATCTAAGTGGTTGATTTTGTTGGCACAAAAATTTTTAATTAAGTTTCCTGATTATCCTTTTAGTAACTGAAGAATTTGTAATGATGTCACCTCCTTTGTTCTTGATACTAGTAATTTGCTTCTTGTCTCTTTTTTCCATGATCATTCTGGCTAGTCTGTCATCATTTTTATTGATGTTATAAAAAAACTAGTTTTTGGTTTTATTGATTTTCTCTGTTGATTTTTTGTTTCCCATATTCTTTGTTTTCTGCTGTGAGTTTTAAATTTCTTTTTATCTGCTTAATTTTGATTTTATTTGTTCTTCTTTATATCATTTTTTCTTTAAGTGGAAGATGAACTATTTAATTTGGGATCCTTTTTCCTTTCTAATGTATTCATTTAAAACTATAATTTTTCCTTTGAATGCTTTTTTAGTGGCATTCCATAAAATTTGATGTGTTTTCATTTTCATTCAGTTAAAAAATACTTTCTAATTTTCTTTTTCATTTCTCCTCTGGCTCGTGGGTTACTAGACTAAATAGTCGATTTTCCAGATTGATTTTCAATTTGACTTCATGGTGGTCAGAAAACATTATTTGCATAATTTAAATGATTGAATCTTATTTATGGCCCAAAATATGCTTTATTTTGGTGAACCATTCAGGGCACTTGAAAAGAATGTTGCTGGGTGAAGTACTCTATAAATGTGAATTAGGCCAAGTTGGTCAATAGCACAGTTCAAATCTGCTAAGTTATTAATAATTTTCTATTTGTTCTGGCAATTTTTGAAAAATGGGTATTGGCATTTCTGACTATAATTGTGGATTTGTCTATTTTTCCATTCAGTTTTAACAGTTTTTGCTTCTTGTATTTTATTTATTGGGTGCCGAGACATGTGAAATTATGATGACAGCTTGATGAACTGATTCCTTCACCTTATGCCATTAACTTCATTATCCTTGGCAATGTTCTTTGCTCTGAAATCCACTTTGTTTAATATTGTTATAGCTATCCTAGCTTTTTAAATTTTCAGTGTTAGAATGATATATCTTTTTCCATCCTCTTACTTTTAACCTCTTAGTGCCTTTACCTTTAAAGTGATTTTCTTGTAGGCAGGCTATAGTTGGAACTTGTTTTTATCCAATCTGTATTGTGGTATTTAGGTCATTAATATTTAATGTTATTACTGATATGGTAAAGTTTAGATCTACCATGTTGCTATTAGTTTTCTATTTGTTTCACCCTTTCTTTGTCCTTTTCTTATTTTTTTATGATTCTATTTTATCTCCCTTGTTGGTTTATTAGCTGTGTTGAGGTATTTTAGTAGTTATTTAAGGATTTGTAATACACATCTTGACTTTATCATGGTCTAATCTTCAAGTGATACCATTTCATATATAAGAATATTATAATGGTATACATTTATTTCTCTCCTGGTCTTTGTGCTATGTTTTCATTCACTTTACTTATACATGTGTTATAAGATCCATAATATATTGTAGTTATTTTTTCCTTTAAACAGTCAATTATCTTTTTAAAAGTTTTAAATAATAAGAAAGGAGTCTTTATAGTAATCCACATGGTTACCATTTCTGGTGCTCTTCATTCTTTCATTGATCCAGGTTTCCATCTGCTATCATTTTCTTCTTGCAGGAAGAACTACCTTTAACATTTTTTTTTTTAAGAGAAATTTTGAGTCTACAAAGCAACCATGCATAAAATGCAGAATTCCCATACACCACCCCACCACTAACTCCTTACATTGGTGTGGAACATTTGTTATTATTGATAATAGCACTTTTAAAAATAATTGTAAAAAAATAATAATAATTGTACTTTTTTTAAACAGTAGTTACCTTTGTTACAACTAATGAAAAATTATTAAGATATCTAATGTGCATTATTTACTTTAAGTGCATTTTCCCCCAAGTGCATGAAGAACTTCCTTTAACATTCTCGTAGTGTGGTTTACTGGTGATGAATTCTTTCAGCTTTTGTATGTCTGAAGAAGATTTTATTTTGCCTTCACTTACTAATGGACAGTCTCAAAGACTTAACAATTGTCTACTGACAATTGCCCTTTCCTTCCCACTGCCCCTCAAGGTTCTAAGAGGAAGAGTGCAAGGGCAGTATTTAGAATTATGTAGTTTGGGTGGAAAATTTTCACCAAGGGTTAGGGGAATATGTGGTGTGCCAGGCCATCCACTGAGCAGGAATTAGAATGACTGATTCACTATATTGAGAGCTGGAGTGATAATGAGTAAATATGCAAGGGATGGCAATTTATCATTAGCATGATTAACATGACCAGGAGATAAGTTTTTTTTTTTTTTTACCTTGAGAAAACAGCCCTTCATTTTGTCAGTGGTGATGAAAAAATACCTTTTGGTACTAAAACCTAATATATGTTGTGCGCCAATAACAAAATTTTAGGTTTCCATGTAGCATCAAATTCAAGTATATGTTTTGGGTTGTGTGACAAACTAGATTTACAGAAATTATGAAAGATGTCACTTGAACTCTTGGCTTTGGGTACCAATGACTGGTTTCCTCAAAGAACATCTTTTTGTTGTCCTTCTGGGAAGATGACAGCATCTCTTTGGCTCAGCTGAAGTTTGAAGCTATTCTAAGTCTTTGAGCATGTGAATGGTCAGCAAAGTGAAATGAGACCAATGACCCTCATGAATTCTGATCAATTCTCCCTGTGGTGAATTTTCCTTATTTAAACAGTCCTGGTCCTATACTTAAACCCAGATGTTTTCTTGAAATGAGAGAACCTGGAGGAAAGACACAAAAGCCAAAACTGATCAAAGACTGGGTCATTGGAAAAGTCTTAGGAATCAGGTTCCTTCAAGGTCAAATCCTACTGTTGACCTACCAGCCACCTGGCTCTTCTTTGCTAGGCCCACCAGCTATAAACAGAGGTTCAGCATTTTCTTTCCAACTCTGATAGTAAATGGGTCTACTATTTCAGATTACATTAATTTTCTCTCTTATGGGATCTCACATGGGATGTTTCATTCATGTCAGGCACTTTGCAAATTCAATTTCTGTATATTCTTGATAAGATAATTTAATTTTTGTAAAAAATGCATTTTGCTTATTTTTCCAAGTATTTTTTCCTAAAAAATTAAGTGTGTTAATTACAGAAACTCTAGAAGATACAAATATGCAAAAAAGAACAAGAAATTAAAAAAAAATCAGACTATTCAGAGACAAGTGCTTTTTCCATTTTTGGTTACAGTCTAGTCTCTCTTTTTCTTTTTCTGTATGCTTATGCATATACAGATTCTTTTTTTAAATGGTATTATACAGTATATATGGCTTTGTAATTTTTTTCACATAATTACTCCATAATTGGTTTTCTAGATGATTAAATATTCTTTGACCATGTCATTCTTAATGCCTACAATGTATTCTTTTAGCTATGCCATGACTTATTTGACCATCTCCCATTTTTGGACATTTGATGGTTTGCAAATCTTCAGTATATGGAACAATTCTATGCTGAAAGTCCTAGTGTCTTTGTACTCATCTCTGATAATTTCCTTGGGTTCAGTTTTTAGCAGAAGAATGTCTGGGAATGAAAATTCAAGGGGATTTATACTTTTAAGGCTTTGAAACATATTATAAATGAAATTGTAGGACACGTTCTATTGATATAAAGTTCCACTCATAAAAGAAAGAAAGCTCCTTTTTTGCAGCCATACACATCAACACTTGTGTTATTTACAAATTTTCAATCTGTTATCTGTAATTCTGAAATCCAAAAAGCTCTGAAAACCAAAGATTGTTTTCACCTTTCATTTGGCAAACCTGAGTGCAACTCATTTGGTGACAAAACCTGACCTCAATTGACCTGAAACTGTTCATAGCCTCTATCTATCTGCTACGGTGTGAATATTCATGTTTCACTGCAAAAATATCTTAGTGTTGGATTTTGGAGTGCTGCTCCAGACATTTCTGGGGGAGAGGGGTTTGCTAATGTGCACCGCATGCACCAAATTCCTTCTAAAATCTGGAAAATTCTATATTTGAAAACGATCTACTCTCTGAGGTGTCCTGTAAGCCTGCACTTAAAAATGTAATTGTCACCAACTTAGTAGGCAAACATGATGCTGTATTTATTTTAATTTTCATTCTTTATTAGTGAAATTAAATGTAAGTTATATATCTTTGACATCAATACTATCCACATTTTTAATTTATTTTGATAGAATTTTCACTTGGCTAGAGGACTGCTTTCTAGGTTATTTTTTTATTTCAAAGCATGTGAGGGATATACTTTCAAAGCCCTTGCTTTTTTGAGAATTCCTTCCCTTATCTTCCCGTTTTGGAAATTTCTTGGTGGGGATAAATTCTAGAATCCCTAAATCTCCCTCAGAGTCCATGGGGAATATTCCACTGGGTTCTGCCATTTGGGGATGTGAAGACAGGTCTGATACCAAATCATTTTTTCTCCCCAGTATGGATGCCTGTAAGATTTTTTACTTCATCTTTTGGATTTAAAAATATTCACCAAGGTTATGAATCTCTTTTTTAAAATTTTGTTTAGCACTTAGAACTTGAAAAATCAATGTAAAGAGAGTTTTCCTTATTCTAGGGACTTTTTTTTTTCTCTTAGTCTTAAAATTAATACTTACTTTCTCTTGGCCATGAACTCTCTTTCTAGAATGCCTATTGCACAATATTGTATCTCTAAGGTCTTACACATCTCATTTCATTTTGCTCTTTGTGCTTCTCTACTGATCCTTTTTCTCAAGTTGTGGAGATTTCTCCTCTCAATTCCTATTTTGTTTTTCCGTATTGTCAATTCTGCTGTTCTCTTTCTTTAACTCCACCCCCTTGGGTCTTCTATGTGAATATTTCCTGAATCAGGAGGGTATGTAGAGGAAGGCCTGCTTCTTATTCTGCTTATTCTGATGTATCTGTGTGTTAGTTTCTTAAATGCTGCCAGAATGCAATATACCAGAAATGGAACAACTTTTATAAAGGAAATTTAATAAATAACAAGTTTACTGTTCTAAGCCTATGGAAATGTCCAAACTAAGGCATCCAGAGAAAGATATCTTAATTCAAGAAAGGCTGATGCACGTGGAATATCTCTGCCAGCTGGGAAGGCATGCTGATCCCTTGGTCCTGGGCTCTGTTGCTTTCAGCCTGTGTTCCTGTGGGGGTTCCTCACTTTGCTTCACTGGGGTTGGCCTCTATCTCTTGGCTTCCCTTGGTTCTCTCTAGGTTCTGGCTTGCTTAACATCTCATGGTGATGTCTGCTGGTCTCCAAGCATCTCCAAATATCCATGTCTCTTCTCCAAATGTTGGCATCTGTGTCAGCTTGGCTCTGACGTTTCTGTTGGCTCACTCTCTGTCAGCTCTCTCTCTGTTGGCTCTGAGGTTCTGTGGTTTCTGACTCTCTCCAAAATGTTTCCGCTTTTAAAGGATTCCATAAACTTATCAAGACCCACCTGGAATGGGTGGAGTCATATCTCCATCTAATCAAAAGTCACACCCACAATTGGGCATGTCACAACCTTGCAGAGATAATCTAATCAAGGTTTCTGACCTATAGTATTGAATCAGGATTAAAAGAAACAGCTGCCTCCACAAGATTGAGTCAGGATTAAAACATGACTGTTCTGGGGTAGATAGTACTTTTAAATTGGCACAATCTGGCATTTGTCCTTGAACATCTACCCACTCGAGAAAATATACTGCTCTGGATCTCAATCTTTTCAACTGCGGGGATGGGCTGGTGGGCATTGGACGGGGCATCCTCTAAGGTTCTAAAAGAAACATCATCATTCCAGGTGGTATCTTTGAAATTGCTGTAAGAAAATAATCAGCACTTGCCTCAATCCCCCCTTTATCCCTTCCGTTGGAGGTACTAATTGACCACGATATTTAAAGTGCTGGGGCAGAGAAAATTTCTATAAATTAAGGTGAACCTTTTATCAGAGTAGCCTTCCTCTGGAATGCAAAAAAGCACTGACTTGGGGTTTAGGGTACTTTATGTACCACCAAACCCTTGAGTGACCTTGAGAGACATCAGAGCTAAGAAATAATTACCATTGCAGGTCTTCCCACCTGCAATTCTTATGGGCTCGACTAAGCAGGTCAAAGCTCCCTTCACCTTCCATGTGCCCAATGGGTCTGTTGGAGGACAACTCTTTCAATGAATAAAATGGTAATCAATTCTTAATGAATACGGTCATTTTCTTTCCTTGGTCTCTTCAAAACATGTGATGAATATAAGAAAAAGGTACCCTCCAAGACACTGGGTTTTGCATCAACATGGACACAGAGTACAAGGCTTTTTGTGAGCCTCATAACCAAATACACGTTTTTGAGTTGAAAGGGTTTGTTCACTCCTGGGAGCCTCCCATGGCTTGGTCCCTCTGGGTATGTTCAATATGAATTTCAGAGCAACTGCAGCTCTTGAATATATAGTTTGTCCTATTTAGGGGTCAAAACTAGGGGTTACTTATGTGCCATTCCAAATGGGCTCAAGATGGCAAATCGTGAGAGAAAGTTTGATCCATAGTGACCTGAGTTTTGTGTTTTATGGTGAAAACTGAGACCCTAGAAGAAACTACAGATCCTGAAATTAAAGCATGCATTGGGCTGGCTGGTCTGTCTCCGCGAGGTGTTCTTAGTGTTAGAAATGCCTTCAGCAGTTGGGATGCAGTGTGATGTCTTATAAGGGTCTCAGGAGGTAGATAGATATGGTTTAGCCCCTCTCAGCCCATTTCTGTATGACTGTGGACATGTTATTTAACCATTAGGAGCCTTGGTTTTCTCAACTATGGAATAGGGATCCCCACGCTTACCTTACCTAAGGTGAAGAGGAGGTCGGATCGTAGGTGAACAATGCTGGCCTTACTAGCCATATTCATGAATAAAATGTGGGTCAGATACAGACTTGGAACAGGATTTCTCTACCTTGGCTTTTTGGACACATTGGACTGGGTGGTTCGTTGTGGTGGGCGCTGTCCTGTACCTTGTAAGACATTTAGCAGTGTTCCTGCCTGTTAGCGCCCACTAACAAGCCCACCTTGTGGCAAGCAAAAATGTCTCAGATGTTGCTGAATGTGCTCTGAGGAGACAAAATTGCCCTCGGCTGAGAACCACTGTTCTAGAAATAAGCAAGGTGCCCCGCCCCCCTGGAAAACTGGCCATGAACATCATGAGGGGACGATTTGTGTGCAGCTGGAAAAGATTTGGTGGAACCTCATTGAACATAATCACCTTCCTGGCAGTGGGCACAGCATAGCTGGGTCTGCAGGTTGGTTCCCAACTCCTGGAAATGTGGGCGTCTCCAGTGTTTGCTGCTGCGGACCGTTGTGTACAGGTCTCTCTTGTGGACCTACCAGGTGTTTCCAAGGTGCACACTGAGAAGCTGTCTCTCTTCTTTTAGCTTCAGGGTGCCTCCGCCTTGGGGATGGCCATGCTCTTTGCAATGAGCTGGTCCTGCGCTTAGAGTAAGCTGCTTTAGGCCTTTGGGTGCAACATGGAAGGATAAACGTATGGAGCCGGGAGGATATGTGTGTCAGTGGGAGATGCCTTGGATGTGGGGTGTGGTGGGAGGGGTGAGGGCCCAGGGATTTGAAAGCCAGTGCTTGCCCAGGCCCACATTTGATCTTCTAGACTGAGGCCTCCAAAGGTGCCTGAGAAACCAGAGTCTCCACTTCTCTCCACCAACCTCAGGAATTGAGTTTCCAGAGCATTTCCAAGGTCATTCCTGAACACTGCATGTGTCTGCAGAGATGTGCTTGTGGAGGCTCCCATCGGGCTGCTCCTTGGGCCTCACGCAATGAGGGAGGCAGGTGGGACACCTAGCTGTTCTCCCATTTTGTAGATGAGAAAATGGAGGTCCAGAGAGAAGGGACCTTTCAGGGTTACACAGGGCATCTCTCTTTATATGGTAATGAGCTCTCCATCCCTGGAAGGGTTCAATGCTGGGGAACCAGGACAGGGCCAGGGAAGCGTGCTGGGCCATGCCCCAACAGCTGATGTGCTGGTGGAGTTCTCACTTCTGAGACCACACTCGTTCTCCTTCCTCGGAGGCCACCCAACTGGTTTCCAGCTCTTTCCATTTCTTACCTCCTCCCTTGAAACCCTTTTCTGAAGTGAACTTGCTTTATAAGTTCTAACAAGAAATAATATGATCTAACTTCTTGTGGCTTCAGGAGATACAAATCTGTGGTAACGCTTCAAATTAAGTGTCGTGAATGAGTAATTACTTTCTGAATCTGAGGAGTTCAATTGAATAGGATCATTATTGTGGGTTAATTAAAATCCCACCGATTATTAAAATTTTATTTTGGTGCTCTAATAACTTTATAAGGGACATGGAGCTCAAATTCAGAGATGTTCATCGGTGTGGATTCTGGTAAAACCCCAATAAATATTGGTATTAATTCTGACATGCACTTTTTGTTCATGAAACGCAAATGGAATTTATGCTGGAGATGGGTCAGAGTGTTGCAATGCCGTCTTCACCTCTTTGGAAGCCGAACGCAGGGATCTTTTGATCTTTATGAGGTCTTGAGTTTGGGGGGAGCATTTGCAGTGTACAGTGTGGCTGGGGAGACCCTGGAGGCAGCGTGGAGAGCTCTGAAACACCCCTGCCTTCTTTCTTCTGGATTATTCTAAGAACAGAGTAGAAGCAGCGCTCAGAATCCTCTTTGATTTTGACTACTATTAGATCATTTAATTGTACACTCTGAGTTGGAAGGAATTTCAGGTGTATTTAGTGACCATGTCTGGCTGCTTGTCAGAGTCTTTGGGAATTTGAAAACATTCTCGTTTCCAGGTGGCTCCTTGAGATGCCGAATTAGCAGGTGTGGTGGGGCCCAGTGCAGCTGTCAGCCGATACTTTCCCGGGGCTCCCCTTCACCCTGGGGTATGGGATAGATCAGGAGCATTTCTACCTTCCCCTGCCCCCCTCCTGCCTCCTTGAACTCCTGTGCACTGGGAAGCCCTCGGCCTGCTGGCTGCCTTTGCCCCCTGGGGTTCTCTCCCCCCAAGCTCTGGGAGTCTGAGACCCATTTCCCAGAGGTTGCCCAGAGAGGTCAGGACTCCAGTGGCCCCACTAGTGCAGCCAGTCTACAGAGGAGAACTCCTGAGCCCGCTGCCCGGCTCTTGGATGCCTGGAACCTAATTTCTTCAGGTGTGCCTGGGTTCGGATGGGACCCAGCACCTTCCACCCTGAAGGAAGCCAGGCATTGGGAGGGCTCCTTTGAGGGGGCTGCAGGAGCGGCTCTCATACGGGATGCGGACCCCATAGGCCCCGGCAGGCAGCAGAGGCAGCCTCACATCAGGCCCTCGGAGGAGAATGGAACAATGCGTCATCTGCAAATGTGTGGGCAAGGAGAGAGGACACTCAGAGACCATGCAGTGACCTGGCACCTGGGGCCTGCTCAGCACCCCTGGGTCTGAAGGGAGGAGTGGGGTAGGGGGAGACTCCTGGAACCTGGAGGCAGAGCCGTGGTGGGGAGGGGACACCTGCAGAGGCTGAGGCCTTTGGCTGGAGGGGTTGCAGCAGTCCCTGAGGGCCTGCAGGAGTGGAGCTGAGAGGAAGGCACCCCTACTCCACTGCCTGCTACTCTTGGTCCCATTGTCTATACTCTCACGGACCCAGAAGGCCTGTTCATCCTTTTGGGTCAGTTTCTTGGGCCAGAGGAGGAGAACCGAGAGCAGGCCAGGGGAAGCAAACGGAAGAGGACAGCACAGCTAGCTCTTGGGCATGGTCAATCTGCCTGATGAGGAAGTAGGTGGGGCTCTGCCAAGCAACATCGTCCAGCCCTGGGACTGGCAAGAACCTACCCATGACCATGGGGCAGCACCACAGAGGACGCCACCTTAGAGGCAGCCTGGAAGGGGAAGGGTGGGTGGGTTTTGGACCTGGGAGATGTGGCAGCAGGCTGAGGTGCATAAAAGGGAGGGATGCAGGAGCAGAGGCTCAGAGGTGGTAGAAGGAAGGTGTTTGGACTTCCCAGGAGCCCAGGGTGTGAACACAGGGCAGTGGAGCTAAGATAGAGCACTCATGTTGCTAAGGGCTGGTTTGATTCCTTGATGGTGCGAGAGCATTTGATTCCATGGGAAGTAAGTGTCCACTGAGGACTTTGAGAAGTGAGGAGAAAGAAGCAGAACCGGGCTTAGGGCAGACTAATATGGCAGGACAGATTGGCCTGGGGAGAGGCCAGAGGTGAGGGAGCAGGGGAGGCAGCTGCTGTGTTCTCTAGGTGAGAAGTTCCCAGGGGCCTGGACCTTGTGGCAGATGCAGGGATGGAGAAGAGAATGGAGGGA
>PVIY010035441.1:0-26493 GCA_004026745.1 Myrmecophaga tridactyla
TATCAAGAACAATTATAGATCAACATATTAGATAACTGGATAAAATGGGCGAATTCCTAGAAACACACAAATTACCAAAATTTATTCAAGAATAAAAAGGAAATCTGAAAAGACCTGTAACAAGTAAAAAGTTTGAATCAGTAATCAAAAACTTCCCCCAAAGGAAAATTCCAGGACCAAATGGCATCTTTGGTGAATATTATCAAACATTTCAAAAGAATTAACACCAGTCCTCAAATTCTAAGAAAATATTGAAGGGGATAGAATATTTCTGAACTTATTTTATGAGGCCAGTATTACCTTGAGAGCGAAGCCAGAGAAAGACTACAAGAAAAGGTAACTACAGACCAATATCCTGTCTGAATATTCTCAGCAAAATGCCTGAAAAGGTATAAGCCATGACTAAGTGGGATTTATCCCAAGAATACAACAGTGGTTCGTCATAAGAAAAACAATCACTGTAGGGAAACTGTTCTAGTTTGCTAGCTGCTGGAATGCAATGCACCAGAAACAGAACAGCTTTTAAAAGAGGAAATTTACTAAGTTGCAAGTCCACAGTTTTAAGGCCATGAAAATGTCTCTACTAAACCAAGGCTATAGAAATATCCAATCTAAGGCATCCAGAGAAAGATACCTTGGTTCAAGAAAGCCATTGACGTCCAGAGTTTCTCTCTTAATTGGAAAGGCACATAGCAAACATGGTGACTTCTGCTAGCTTTCTCTCTGGGCTTCTTGTTTGATGAAGCTGCCCCAGGGGCATCTTCCTTCTTCACATCCAAAGGTCTCTGGCTGCATGGGTTCTCATGGATCTGTCATGGATCTAAAAAGGAATTCTCTTCAAAATATTTCCCCTCTTAAAGGATTTCAGTAAACAAATCAAGACCCATGTGGAATAGGTGGAGTCACAGCTCCCTCTCTTCAAAAGTTAATACCCACAGTTGGGTGAGTCATATCTCCATGGAGATGATCTAATCACATTTCCAACAGATAGTACTGAATAAGGTTTAAAAGAAACAGTTGCTCCCACAAGAGTGGATTAGGGTTAAGTCATGACTTTTCTAGGGTACATAATCTTTTCAAACCAGCACAGCAACCATTGATAGAACAAAGGAATAAAAACACACAATCATCTCTATTGACACAGAAAATGCATTTGACAAAATCCAATGCCCTTTCATGATAAAAATGCTCAGAAAAGTAGGAATAGGAGGAAAATTCTTCAATATGATAAATGGTATTTATGATAAAACCCAGAGTAAACATCATACAGAATGGTAAAAGGTGAAAGCTTTCCCATTAACATCAGGAACAAGAAAAGGATATCCACTTCCACCATTGCAATTCAATATTGATTAGAAGTTCTAGCCAGAGTAATTAGGCAAGAAAAAGACATAAGCACCTGAATTGGAAAGGGAGAAGTAAAATTATCTTTATTCACAGATGACATAATCCTGTATATTAAAAAATCGCAAACAATACACACACACAAACTACTAAAACTAAAAACAAACTAAACAAAGTTACAGGGTATTAAGTCAATACACACAAATGATTTGTAATTCTATGCATCAGCAATAAACAATCAAAAGGGAGATAAAGAAATAATTCCATTTGCAATGACATCTAAAATAATAAAATACTTAGAAATAAATTTCACCAAGGGGGTGAAAGATTATAAATCAAATGCTACAAAACTACAAAATATTTCTGAAAGACATTAAGGGAGACTTAAATAAATGGAAATACACTTATGCTCACTGATTGAAAGACTTAGTATTAATAGGACAGAATATTACTGAAAGTGATCTTCAGATTCAATGCAATCCATATCAAAATTTCCAAAGGACATTTTTGCAAAAATGGAAGAGTCAATCCTGATATTCATATGGAATTGTGATAGCCAAAACAATATTGAAAAAGAAGTACAAAGTTGGAGGACTCACACTTCCTGATTTCAAAACTTACTGCAAAGCTACAGTAACAAAGAAAATGTGGTACTGGTATAAGAATAGACATATAGACTGTTGGAATAATCCAAAGATTTCTGGCCAACTGATTTTCAACAAGGGTGTAAGATCATTCAATGAGGAAAGAAACATGTTTTCGTGTGCTGAGTTAACTGGATATACACATGCAAAAAAAATTAAATTTGGACCTTTACCTCATGCCATATACGTAAATTAACTCAAAGTGAATCAGTAGCCTAAACATAAGAACTGAAACCATGAAACCCTTAGAAAAAAGCATGGGGTAAATCTTCATCATCAAAGATTTGGGAATAGATCTTGGATATAACACCAAAAACAAGATTAACAAAAGAAAAATAGATAAATTGGACTCTATTAAAATTAAACTTTTGTACATCAAAGAACACTATCAAGACATTGAAAAAACAACCTACTCAATGGGAGAAGATATTTGGAAACTACATATCCAGTAAGGGTTTAATATCCAGGATATATTAAGAAATCCAAAACTCAACGACAAAAACATGAACAATCCAATTAAAAAATAGGCAAAAGACAGGAAGGCATTGTTACAAAGAAAATATAGTAATAGCCAACAAGCATATGAAAAGATGTTCAACATTAGTCATTAGGAAATGCAAATCAAAACCACAATGAGATGGCATTTCATGCACATGCTATAACAAAAAGGACTGAAAATAATTAGTGTCAGCAAGGTTATGGAGAAATTGGAACCCTCACGCATTGCTAGTGGGAATATAAAATGGTTCACCTGCAGTGGAGACAATTTGTTCCTCAAAAAGTTACATGTAGAATTATCATATGACACAGAATCCCACTCCCTAAGTATAACCCCAAGGAATTGAACATAGGTGCTCAAACAAAGTCATGAACATACATGTTTATGAATAGAAGCACTGTTCACAATAGTCAAAAGATGGAAACAGCCCAAACGTCCAACAGATGAATTGATAAACAAATTATGGTATATGCATACGATGGAATATTATTCAGTCATACAAATGAATGAAATACTGATACATGCTACAATATGGATGAATACTGATGCATGCTAAAACATAGATTGAAACCATGCTAAATGGAAGAAGCCAGATGAGAAAGATCACAGATTTTATAATTCCACTTATATGAAATATTCAGAACAGACAAATTCAGAAAGACAGAAAACAGATTTTCAGAGTCTGAAAGAAGGGGGAAATAGGGAGTAACTGCTTGCTTAATGGGTGAGAGGGTCTTTTGGGGTGATAAAAATGTTTCAGAACTAGGTAGAGTTGGTGGTTTTACATTATCAATGTCTTAAATGTGATTGAATTGTTCCCTTTAAAGCGTTTAATTTTATGTAGAGACATTCTGTCAAATACTTTAAAATCACTTCTTCATGAAATGCAAACAAATTTTCTGCAGCAACATGAGAATTATACAAAAATACATCTTCTCTCTGATAGTTTGTCCTTGTCCAAATGTCACTTTCAGTAGAGCTAGACTTGGCAATGTTCCACCTTGAGTATAGAATGAAAGGTGTTTGCCTGTGAATGTCTAAGTTCTGGAGTTATGTCTCCTTATGACTTTATTGTGAGTACTAAAAGGATCTCTTACAACCAAAGGTTATAATTTATTGGGTAAATAGATGAGATTATTTAAGAAAAAGTATCAGAATTATTAAGAGCATTAGGTCAAATCTATAGAAGCCTTAGTTTCAGAATCACAGAAGAGTATAGATAACATAGATGAATAAAAAAAAATCTAGTTTTATACAATTTTTTTTCTTGACCTTTCACCTGAATTGGTGTTTAGAAAACAGGAAAAATATTTACCAATGGTTAGTCTTTGGCCTAAATAACATTATTGTATTTATTTACTGGTTTTCTTTTTTCTTCTGTTTTATCTGTTACTATTTCACACATTAATGCATTTACTGGGCTATCTAGTTTAACAAACATGTATTGAATATCTAGTCATGCAGAGAAATGTTGGGTTTTGCAGAACATGTCTGCTCCTCTCTCTTGTACATATTCTAGTGGTAGAGCCAATATGTTTTATATATACATTTTTTAAAATAAGACAAACTGATATATGCTAAAATAGGTCTTTAAGAGTACTATGGGTTTATTGTGAGAAAAAATTAATTCTGACTTGAACTGGGAAAGATTTCCTAGAAAAGGTGGTATTAGAGTTATACCCTATGAAGACTTTGATTTAGGACAACCGAGGCATTCCAGGCAAGGATAACTTACATAAAGGCAAAGATAATGGGAAGTGCAGGGAACCAGAAGAAAGAGGCAACCAAGGAAGGAAGACCAGATAGACAGGTCCTTCATAATCTCTCAAAAGACAATAAGGGCCAGAATCTGGGCGAGAGATTATAAATAAGAGACCAATTCAAGGAATTTATTTTTCTCATTAGAGTCACATGCCCATTATTTTCTTCTTTCTTTTAATAATATAAATAAGAAATATGAAGAATCTGGCATATGTGGCCTACATTGTTTTCTATACACCAACAACATATACATAAATACACATAATAAAAATAAAATTTAGAAAATAAAAGAAACCTGGGAAGGAAGCACAAATTTAATCAGGCAACTAAATTTTATGTTTACATACTTGTTTCTGAACAACTCTCAGATATTTAAATATTTGAAGTTTTGATTATGTGCAAAGGTGAATATTTAGATTATTCAGGAAAATATGTGGCAATAACATGTAGCTCTCTACTTTGTTAGAGGTTAGTTCTATATTCTAACTTTCAGAGAAAATGCACAAGTGACAGTAAAATTTCATTACAAGTGATGTACAAGGTATGTCTGTGTAATACTTGTTATTGTTCAGTGTTACTTAGAAGTAACCTGTCATCTTTTCTATTAGATGGAAATTAGGAAATTTTTTTATTAAAATACATCTCTAACATAATTTGTAATTATCTTGTTAAGTACTTAATTTGTGACATTTGTTAGCACAATATTATGTTCACAAAAATATCTGGTTTATGTAGCACATTTGACGTGCCTTATTCACTAACATTAATTCATGTTGTATTTTTCTCAGTAAGCTAAACTTCATATGGTTTTCCAGCTGTGATAATCTAACTCTGACAAGGAACAATTATTCTATAAATGACACAGATAACATTTGTTATCTGATACTAAAAAAAAAAAATCAGAAACGATGTTAACATATTTTCAATTATTTTACAACCTGCTTTTCCTCAAGTTCTAAAATGAATTTGGGATTAAGGAATATATTTTTAGAAACACATAGTATTTCTTTAACTTCCTAAAACAAAATTCAAGTAGTTTTACTCCTTCAACACTGTTATTGATTTGGGGTATATTCTAGTTTGCTAGGCTGCCAAAAGCTGTTAATAAATGGGTTGGCTTTTAGTAATGGGAATTTATAAGCTTATAAGCTTACAGTTCTGAGGTCATGAAAATGTCAAAATCAGGGCTTCATCAAGACAATACCTTCTTCCTGAAAACCAGCTGCTGGCCATCCTGGACTCCACTGTTTCATGCAAGGCACGTGGAGGCATCTGCTGTTTTTTTTTCTCTTCTGGGTTTTGTTTCTTCCAGCTTCTTGCTTCTCTGGTTTTCTCTCATTGTCTGAGTTTCATTACTTTATAAGGGACTCCAGTAAGAAGATTATACCCACCTTGAATGAGTAAATAATGTCTTAACGTAAGCTAAGATCCTACTCACCAAAAGATCGTATTATAATGGGACCACATCCACAGGAATGTATAACTTTAAGAACATACATTTCTGGGGTATGTACAGCTTCAATCCTCAGAGTATATCAGCCTTCCATCTGGCTCAGAAGTCATATATATGATTCATACTGAAATCATTGTTTTGCTTGACACCTTTATACTTTTTTTGGAATTGCAATGTGCTCATTACTAGTTTGATTTTTAAGTTATTGTTCGTAAGCACTTAATTTTAAAAAAGGTTACACCTAATAGTGTCTGGCTATTTTAATTAGACTTATGATTCCAGTTTTCCTTTTATCAGATAAATTTATTTTAACTTAAAAAATATGTATAACATCAAAATATACCTAGATAGATGTAATGTAGTTTTATCCAGCTAAGATTAAGAAAATAGGGGTAATAAATGCAGATAAAACATGGAAGAGTGATTATAAGGTATTCTAAGTTACCAGTTTTCCTGAAGAACACCATTTATCATTTTTATAGCAAAATCTCAATTAAGATGTCTTTCAAAAAGACAGATAATATCAGTCGCACATATTCTCAAGGTCCAAGTTTAACAAATTTAATCATTTTGTTAAAATACATTAACTTATGATTTGTTTTTAAAAAATAAAGTGTTAGAACTGAAATCCCTGATCGCTTTCCCCATCTCATGCACTCTCCCTAGCGATAACTGTTAACTAGCACTGAATTGATCTCATCCGTGTTTTTATATACACATAACTCTATGTTATTTATTTTCACTGCTACATAATATTCCATGAATAAAGCACAATTTATAAATCCATCCCCCTATTCATGGACTTCTTCTTGCAGTTTTTTCTATTAGAAACAATTAAAATTAGAATTAGAAATTAGAAATAATGTTGCAAATGGCATCTTTCCACATGTGACCTTGTGTTTATGTTTGTTTCCCACTAATGGGGTATATATCTGTTAATAAAATTGTTGGGTTGTAGGATATGTGCATCTGTACTTCTCAAATCAATTCTCTCTTCTTCTAGACTCCTAATACCTACTTTCTGCTCATCCTTTCCAATGCTCACATTCCTTTATCCTTCCTCACTCTCAGCTGATGAGTCTGCTTTTTACTTGACTAAGATATTAGAAACAATAAACAATTCACTGCCCCCCTCGCCCTATGTATTCCGCCTGTACATTCCTGTATACCCTGCTTTCCTTCCTCTTTGTTGTAGTGGATGAAAATGTCTATGCCCCAAATTAGGACCGATTCTCTATGGTGTACTGGATCTCATCCTCTCTTGCACTCAAGGATGTTGTACCTGCTGAGCTGTCTCCTCACTCCTGAATTGGTCTGTTATAATAGTTTGATCCTAATAAAATTCTCTTGATACACATCTATACCAGACTATTTCTTCTTTGTCTTTTCACTCTTTTAGTGCAAACCGCAATTTCTCCATTCCCCTTCTGTTCTTTTATTTAGTTTTTATTCTAGCAACATATATATCATATAAAATTTCTTTTAGTCTCATTAGGAAATGTAGTTCAATGGTGTTAATTACATTCATAACTTTGTGTTACCATCACTACTATAGAGTACCAAAATTTTTCTATCACCCCAAACAGAAACTGCACCAATTAAAAATGAACTCCACATTGTCTATTCCCACTATGGCCCCTGGTAAACTGTATTTTAGTTTCTGACTCTGAATTTGCTTACCTTATTCTAATTGTTTCACATAGGAGAGATAATATAGTATTTTTCCTTTTGTGTTTGGCTTATTTCATTAAACATGATATCTTCAGGGTTCATCCATGTTATTACATGTATGAGAATATCACTCCTCTTTACATCTGAATGATATTCCATTGTATGTTAAACCACATTTTATTTATCCATTTATTTGGTTGATGGACGCTTGGATTGCTTCGGTCTTTTGGCAGTTGTGACTATTGCTGCTATGGGCAATGGTTTGTAAATATTTGAGTACCTGCTTTCCATTCCTTTGGGTGATTACCTACAAGTGGAATTGTTGGGTCATATAGTAACTCTATACTTAACTTTCTAAGGAATTGCCAAACTTAAATACAACTGCTGCACCATTTTACATTCTCACCAACAGTGAATGGGTTTTCCTATTTCTACATTTCTTCTCCAACACTTGTTATTACTCTTTTTTTTTTTTAGTGGTAGGCCATTCATGTGCCAAATGGTATCCCATTGTGGGTTTGACTTGCATTTCCTTAAAGGCTAATGATATTGAGTATCTTTTCATTAGTTTATTGGCCATTTGCATATTTTCTTTGAAGAAGTATCTATTCAACATTTTGCCCATTTTCCTTGAGGTTTTGTATTGTGTATTTCTTTGTATATACTAAATATTAAACCTTTTTTTGATATGTGCTTTCCAAATATTTTTCTCCCATTCTCTAGGCTTTTTTCTTTCCTGATTAAAGTCCTTTGATGCCCCCCAAATTTTAAGTTTGATGAAGACCCACTGATCTATTTTTAGTTAGTAGATCATGCTCTTGGTGAACACAAGTTCCTGTAGATACACACCTACATTTTCTTCTAGGAGTTTTGTACTCCTGGTTCTTATGTTTGATATTTGATCCATTTTGAGAATATTTTTGCATGAGGTAAAGATCCACCTTTCTGTGCATATGATTAACCAATTTTTCCAATACTACTTGTTCAAGAGGCTGTTTTCCAACTGAGAGGACTGGCACTCTTGTCAAAAATCAATTGTCCATAGATGTGAGGGTCTATTTCTGAATTCTCAATTCTGTTCTATCAGTCTATAAATCTTTTCTTGTGCCAGTAACAAGCTGTTTTGAGCCCTATGGATTTATAGTAAGTGTTAAGGTGGGAAAGTTGATTCCTCCAACTTTCTTCTTCTCTTTTTTTAGGATGGTTTTAACTCTCCCTTCCTCTTCCATATGTTAGGTGATTGACTTTGCCATTTCTGCAAAGAATGCTGCTGGTAATCTGATTGGGATTATGTTGACTGTGTAATTGCTTTGGATAAAAATGTTTTGGGTATAATTGACACCCTAACAATAGTTAGTCTTCCAGTCTTTGAGCATGTTATGTCCTTCCCGTTTATTTGTCTTCTTTGATTTTTTTTGGGAATATATATATATATTTACTTTTCAATGCACATGTCCTTTACAACCTTAGTTATATTTATTCTTAGATATTTGATTCTTTCAGATGCTATGGTAAATGGATTTTCTTCTTAATTTCTCCTTCAGAGCTTTTCATTACCATTGTATCAAAACATTACTGATTTTTGCATGTTGATCCTGTACTCTGCCATACCGCTGAATTAATTTATTAGGTCTAGTAGCTTTGTTGCAAAATTTTGGAATTTTATATATATTGTATCATATCATCTGCAAATAAATAAGTTTTACTTCTTCCTATCCAATTTGGAACCCTATTCAATTTGGAACCCTCTTATTTCTTTTTCTTGCCTTATTACTCTGCTTATAATTTATAGTACAATGATGAATAACAGTGGTGATGGTTAACATTCTTGTCTTGATCCAGTCTTAGAGAGAAGGCATTCAGTCTTCACCCTTGTGTATGATATTAGCTGTGTATTTTTCATATATGGCCTTTATCGCGTTTAGGAAATTTCCTTCTATTCCTAGTTTTCAAAGTGTTTTTATAAAGAAGGGGTGCTGGATTTTATCAAATGTCTTTCTTCCTCAATTGATATGATCATGTATTTTTTTCCCCTTCTTTGTATTAATATTGTGTGTTACATTAATTGATTTCCCTGTGTATGTTGAATCACTGTAATGTGTCTGGGATACATCCCATTTGGTTATGTTGTGTAATTCTTTTATTGTTATGTTGGATTCAATTTGGTAGTGTTTTGTTGAGGATTTTGGCATCTATATTCACAGGGGATATTGGTCTTTAACTTTCTTTTCTAGTGGTATCTTCATCTGCTTTTAGAATAAAGGGTGAGGCTTGCCTAATAGATTGAGTTGGGAAGTATTTCCTCCTCTTCAAATTTTGAAAAGAGATTGACTAGTATTGGTGTTAATTCTTCTTGGAATGTTTGGCACAATTTGCCTGTGAAGTTATCTGGACTTGTGCTTTTTATTGCTGAGAGGTTATTGATTACTGATTCAATCTCTTTCCTAGTTTTTGGTTTATTGAGATCTTCTATTTCTTCTTGAGTCACTGCATGTAGTCTGTGTGTTTCTAAGGATTTTTCCATTTAATTTAGACTATTTAATTTGTTGGCATACAGTAGTTCATAGTAACCTTTTAAATACTTTTTATTTCAATGGGGTTGAGTAATAGCCTCCCTTACATTTCTGACTTTATTTGCATCCTGTCGCTTTGTTTTTCAGTATAGTTGAGGGTTTGTTGATTTTATTGATCTTTTCAGAGAAGTAAATTTTAAAACTTTCTCTCTCTTTTTTGTTCTCTACTTCATTTATCTCTGTTCTGAACTTTGTTTGTGCCTTCCTTCCACTTACTTTAGATTTGATATGCTCTTTTAATTCCTAGTTCTTCCAGTTGTGAAGTTAGTCCTCTGATATAAGATCTTTTACTTTTTTATTGCCTTTTATGCATCCCATAAGGTTTGGTATGTTGTGTTTTCATTTTCACTCACCTCAAGATATTTCCTAAAATATCTTGTGATTTCTTTTTTGATCCACTGGGTGTTTAAGAGCACATTGTTTAATTTCTACATAGTTGTAGATTTTCCAGTTCTCCCTCTGTTATTATCTTCATTTCATTGTGTTTGGAGAAAATAAATGTATAATTTCAAGATTTTTAAAATTTTTGAGACGTGTTTTTTGACTAAACATGGTCCATCTTAGAGAATAGCCCAATGGCACTAGAGAAGAATATGTATTCTGCTGCTGTTGCGGGAAATGTTCTTTATATATATCTGTTAGTTAAAGTTGGTTTATGGTATCATTCAAGTCTTCTATCTCCTCATTTATCGTCTTTGTCTAGATGTTCTAGCCATTAGAGACAGCGATGTATTGAAGTTTCCTATTATTGTAAAACCATAAGCATCTTCCTTTAAATCTGTCAGTATTTGTTTCATATATAATTTGGAGCTCTGTCCTTAGGTGCATACATATTTATAATGAATATTTCTTTTTGTTGATTTGGCCCCTTTGGCAGCATATAGTGAACTTTTTTGTCCCTTGTAATGTTTTTACGGTAAAGTCTCTTTTTACTGATATTAGTACAGTAATCCCAGATTATTACTTGCATGATATATTTGTTTGCATCCTTTAATTTCCAATCTACCTGTGTCTTTATATTTAAGGTGGGTCTCTTCTAAGCAATATATAGTTGGGTCATGCTTAGTTTAAGCCATTTACATTTAAAGTAACTACTGATAATGCAAGATTTTCTTCTGCCACTGTGCAACATGGTCTTTTTAAGTCTTACACCTATTTTGTTCCTCAATTCTGTTAGTGCTTATATTCATGTTTATTTGATTTTTTGTAGTGTACTATTTTGAATTTATTCTATTTCTTTCTGTATATGTCTTTCATATATTTTCTTCGTGGTTACCATGGGGTTAAAATTTAACATCCTGAATCTATAGCAATCAGTTTTGGTTTGATAAAAATGTAACTTCAATAGCATACACCTTCCCTTTTCTATACCCTTTTCTATACCTTTTCACCCCCACCTTTTTGCTGTACTTGTTACACATTTTATCTTTAAACATTGTATTTCCAAAGTTATTGACTTATCATTACTATTTATGCATTTGCATTTTTGAACTTGTAAGAGGTGAAAAGTGCATTTACATACCAAAGCATACAATACAATATTACAAAATATTTATAATTGTTATTTTTTTCTTGCTGGCGTTTATAGTTGCTTATATGGTTACCTTTTCCTTAGATCTTCATTTCTATTGCTGCAATACTCTGTCTAGTATCCTTTCCCTCCAATATGAGGAACTCCCTTTAGCATTGAGTGTAGGGAAAGTATAGAGATGACAAATTCTCTCAGCTTTTGTTTATCTGGGAATGTGTTAATCTCTCCTTCAGATTTGAAAGGCTGTCACACCAAATATAAAATTTTTATTCAGAAATTTTCTGTCAGTATTTTAAGTATTTCATTCTACTGCCTTCTTGACTTCATGTTTTCTAATGAGAAACTGGCACTTAATTTTATTGGAACTCTTGTACATAGCATGCTGCTTTTCCCTTTCAGCTTTCAGGACTCTCTCCTTGTCCTTTGTACTTAACAGTTTGATTACTGTGATGGTTTGAAACTATCATGTATTCCAGAAAATCCATGTTCTTTTAATCTTAATCCAACCTTCGGGGGGCAAATCTATTGTTTGGGTGAGACCTTTTGATTAGGCTGTTTTCTTAAAGATGCAACCTACCCAATTGTAGGTGGGACATTGTGGTTAGATGGGGAATGTTACCCTACCCATTCAAGTGGATCTTAATTAGTTTATTGGAGTCCTTAAAAGAACTGACATGGAGAGCAGAGAGATGAAATCAGACACAGCCATTTGGAGAGGCTGAGAGAGCTGTTTGAAACCAGAAGCCCAGAGAGAAGGACAGGAGACATCACCATGTGCCTTCCTGTGTGACAGAGAAACCCTAGGCCTTTCCTAAATGAAGGTCTCCTCTTGTTGGTATCTTAGCTTGGACATTTTCATGGCCTTAGAATTGTAACTTGTAACTTAATAAATTCCCTTTATACAAGTCAATCTATCTCTATATGTTGCATTCTGACAGCTTTAGCAAACTGAGACAATTACTAAGTGCCTGGACTTAACTCTTCCTCAAGTTTATCCTGTTTGACACTCATTAGGTTTCTTAAATGTGCATATTCACATATTTAGCTAAGTTTGGGAAGTTTTTCTGTCGTTATTTCTTTGAATATTCCATCTGCCCTTTTCTCTCTTTCTTTTCCTTCTTAGATTCTCATAATGGATATAGGTAGCTTGAAGATGTCTCCCAGGTCTCTTAGGCTATTTTTACTTTTTCTGATTCTTTTTTTTCCTTTCTGCTTCTCAGCCTGACTCATTTCAATGGTCTTGATTTCAAGTTCACTGATTCTTTTTTCTGCCAGCTATAATCTGCTGTTGAAATCTGCTTAGGAAGTTTACATTTCAGTGATTGTATTCTTCAACCCTAGTAATTTCGTCTGTTCCTTTTTTATCTTTCTATCTCTTTATTGAGAGTCTCACACTTTTCATTCATTGCTGTCCTAATATCCTTTAGTTCTTTCTTTGTATTTTCCTTCATTTTCTTGAGCATATTGAGGATCATTTTTAAAAAGTCTTTTAAGGTATGTGCAAAGTCTCATCTTTTTTCTTTTTTTTTTAATTTGAGGACTTGTGGGTTTGCAGAACTATCATGCATAAAAAAATACAGGAAACCCATACACCAACTTCTTGCTTTGGTGTGGAACATTTGTTACTATTGATGATGGCACATTTTTATAATTGTATTATTAATTAAATTCCATGACTTTAACTTAAGGTTCCTTGTTTGTGTGTTGTATTTTCATAGATTTTTTAACAATTTGTTTTTTAAATACAATCTAACAGTTTCCCTTTTAATCATATTCGTATATATATATTTCAGTATGGTTAATTGTGTTCATGATGTTGTCCTACCATTACCACCATCCATTACCTAAACATGTTCATCATTCTAAATAGGAACACTGTACATTTTAAGCCTTAACTTTCCATTCCCTATCCCTACCCTGTCTCCTGGTAACCTAAAATCTGTATTATGATTCTGTGAGTTTGCTTGTTCTAATTGTTCCAAATCAGTGAGATTGTACCACTTTGTTCTTTTGTGTCTGGCTTATTTCACTTAGTGGGATATCTTCAAGTTTCATCCATGCTGTTGCATGTATCAGAATTTCATTCCTTTTTTTTTTTTTTTGGCTGAATAATATTCCACTGTATGTATATATCACATTTTATTTATGTATTCATCAGTTGATGGACACTTGGATTGCTTTGATCTTTTGGCAATTGTGAATAACACTGCTATGAACATTGGTGTGCAAATATCTGTTTGAGCACTTGCTTTGAAAATTCTTTTTGGGTATATACATAATAATTGAATTACTGGGTCTTATGGTAATTTAATACTTAACTTTTTGAGGAACCATCAGCTGTCTTCCAGAGTGGCTGCAGTCTCTGCATTCTCTCCAACACAGGTTATTTTCTGATTTTTAATAACAGCCTTTCTAATGTGGGTGAAATGATATCTCACTGTGGTTTTGATTTTCATTTCCCTGATGTCTAATTATGTTGAGCATCTTTTCATGTCTTCTTTGGAGAGATATCTATTCAAGTCTTTTGACCATTTTTAGATTGTGTTGTTTGTCTTTCTATTTTTAAGAATCTCTTTATATATTCTGGATATTAAACCTTTATTGCATGTGTAGTTTCCAAGTGTTTTCTCCCATTGTATAGGGTGTTTTACTTTCTTGATAAAGTCCTTTGAGGCACACATTTTTAAATTTGATGAGGTCCCATCTATCTGTTTTTAATGTGTTGCTCATGCTTTGGGTTAAACTCTAAGAAACCATTGCTTAACACAAAGTCCTGAAGATGCTTCCCTACATTTTGTTCTAGGAATTTGACAGTTCTAGATTTTATATTTAGGAATTTGATCCATTATGAATTGATTTTGTAAATGGAGAGTCAGTTTTTGCCGTACCCAAAGTCTGGTCTTCTTCATTAATGTTTTCCTGATTTTTATCCTCTTCCTTTGGATGGGTCATCATTTCTTGTTTCTTTGTTTGTCCTGTAATTTTTTTGTTGAACACTTTACATTTTAATATTTTTTGAATGTGTTCGCAGTGGGATTGAGTCCCTGAGGTGTCTTTTTCTTGAATTTGCATCCGGTTAGTGATACGACAGCAATTTCTTTGAGTGGCAGGAGCTAACAAAACCAAACAAAGCAATGTAAAAAATGCCTTTCACAATCTTTTCAAATTGATTTTGTTTTGGCTAGTGCTTTTCTTCGGAGTTCATTGCTTCTATTAAGGTCATCCAGATGTGAACTAAAGTACAGGGGTCTTCCTTTCTTTTCTGTGTCTGTGTCTTTTTCTGGGTGTATTTGCTAGCAGCTTTTGCAGTTCTCTTTCTTAGAGAAATTTGAATGCCCCCTTCTTCTCCCTCTGCCCCTCTTTTGAGTGTTCTAAGGTAGAATTTAAAGCAGGTAAGCCTTTGCCCTGAACTGATTGACTTAATTATTTCTTATACTGCTTTAGCTGTCATAAGCTATTTTTGCCTGGAGGGAACAGGGGTCTCGGTTGAACCCAGAGGAGTTTTCGAGGTCAGTCTTTCCCAGTTTGAACAAGGCCAGGGGACCCACAATGGGTTCACAAGCCAGCTCTATTCTGTGTTGTGGATGGTTTGAGGAAAAGATCAGCAAGGGTGCTAGGAGCTTCTCCTATTGCTTTTTTGTTTGTTTGTTTAGAAGATGAATAGTTTATTTAGGAGCATCTCATAGCAGCAGGTTAATTAAAGAGTGACTCTCATTTCTACTGCGTGTTGCAAGCATTATAAAAGAAAGCGTGCTTTATGTCTGTCATGTGAGTTTAAGCATTGATAAAAGTCCATTGGATAGGTTTGTTCTTCCTTCACACGCAGAGAACATCTGTTAGTTCTTCTTCCCTGGTTATGTGCATTTTGCAGACAATGGTGGAGCTAATGACAGTAATAAAGACAAAAATAAAGTGTTTGCCATGTACCACACACTCTTCAAAGTATACCACATTGAGGTTTGGGCCACGGTAGCTCAACAGGCAGAATTGTCACCTGCCATGCCAGAGACCCAGGTTTGATTCCTGGTGCCTGCCCATGTGAAAAAAAAAGTATATATTGAATTCTTGCAATGACCTCTGAGTTATAAATGCTTTTATTAACCCTATTTTACAGATGAAGAAACTGAGGCACAGAGTAAACATCTCCTAAGTGACAGAGCTAGGGCTAATAATCAGCCTGCCTTGGAGTCCATACTCTTATTGCTTATACTCCACTGCCCTTTTCAGAAGTAGCATGGGGAATTATATCTCCCTCTGTGCTGTGAGATACTCATTCATTCTGAGATTGATCAGGTAAGCTATGCAGTTTATGCAGGGCTTTGTATATGCAGTTTTTGCAGTACTTTGTAGCCTGTGGACCTAAACTGGGAATGTTATCTAGCTCTGGGAGAAAGGATGGTGTGAAATCACTGTAGCATCTTGGACCTGAAATGTTGATTGTTTTATTCTCTCCAACCTTATACCCATAATAGTATATACTTTTTAAATCCAGTAGTCCAATTTCTGCCTGCAGAGTGACCAAAACACTCCCACCTCTATAGCTATGCTTTAACATTCTAAACAGCTCCTATTTTGCTCATTGAAGCTGTGTTTTTCTTGATTCTGCACTTGCCCAATTAATGCAACCCTTAACTATATCCTATAGCCTTGAGAAATCTTATTAATCTCTAAGACTCTTACGCTGCTTTTGCCTGAGGCATGTTGGAACAATGGCTGCCCTCAGAGCTGAGCTCCCAATGCTCTGAAGTAGCTGATCAAAAGCAGTGAGCAGAGTTGTTAGGGTGCTAAGTCCTTATATCCCACTCTGGCCCTTGCTAATTGCATCAGCAGCTGTGTTGGAGGACCCCACTGCTGCCTGCCCTGAGGATGGGGGATAGTGGAGGTAGCCACTGCAGGGAGGGTGAAATTCATTGGTATTTACTGCAATTTACCAGCCTTTTCCTCTAGCTCTTCTCTGGATACTGCACAGTTTTCTACTAGAATGTGGAGTTTCAAAATAGTTGATTTAGACAGTTCCTGCCAGTTCAATAGTTGTTCAGGTGGAGGGACAGATTGCTCAAGATTCCTACTACTGCATCTTCCCACAACCACCTCTCTTATCCTCTTCTCTTAAAAGCTATGACTTTTGCTTTCATTCCTACGGTTAGATCAAAAATTTCTTGTCAGTTCAAAAATTAACTCTACATTACAAAATCCAATCAGTCATCATCTTAGTTGATTTGCTTTCTCAAGTACATTTTATAGTGTTAATCATTCTTCCTTGAAATACTTCAGTTTGCCACTTGCTACACTCTACATTCTTTTTGTTTTGTTTTGTTACCAACTTCACTGGCCATTTCTTCTTCATCACTTTTGATGAACTCTATTCCTTTCCTCATCTTCCAAATGTGGGATTGTTCTGGGGCTTATTCTTCAGATTTTTCACCTTCTTCAAGCACACTACTTGTGGGAGTCTTTGGCTTCAAATTTCAAGTTCTATACTGAACTGTAGATTTTAAAATCAAGCTATCTTTGTTTTCTCAGCTTAGAATCCTCTTCTCTTTCATTTAATTTATATTTCTACTCAGTTATCAGTTCATTAGAGAAATCTTTCCTGATAATATATAAAATTTGAGAGCTCACTTCCTCTAGCACTCTATTCTCTAACTCTGCTTTATTTTCTTCATAGCAATAATTAATAGTTGATGTTATTATATTAAGTTGTTTATTTGTTTAACATTCCTGATTAGAATGTAAACTCCATGAAGACCTTATTTGTTTTCTGTATCATTTTCAGGCCCTATAGCAGTGTCTGGCACAGTAGGTATTCAATATTTGTATGTTAAATTCACAAAATGAGTTTTCAGATTTACCTTAGCATACAGTTATTTTTTCACCAAAGTGTTTGTATCCATGTACATTCCCATGAAAATATTTGAGAGATCCAGTTTCCTGATATCCTCAATTTATACTTGCATGATTAGACTTTAAAAAGTTTTTTCTTGGCTTATGTCTGTGAAATTTTGGCTTGCGGTTTTAATTTCTGTTTCTTTGTTTATTATCTCTTTTAAGTATGTATTTCTCTTTGGAATTACTTTTTGAATGTTCTGTTTATATCTTTTACCATTTTCCAGTGGGGTGGGATTCTGTTGATGTTTTTGGTTCTTTGCTTATTTTAATTTTAATCATTAACTCATAGGAGGTGTGTTTTGTATTCTGGATATTAGTTGTTGTTCCCTAGTAAGTTTGTAACATTTTTTTAATTGATGATGTCTTTATCATTCAGATATCTGTAACTCAGACATGGGCAATATGTCCATTTTGTTTTAAATATCCTTGCCTACTCCCAAGTTCCTAAAGATAGGCTTTGAAAGCTCTTCCTAATATTCTTTCTTTATGCTGTGATGTAAGATGTAATTTCATTTTCATTTGGATGATCAATCATCCTAGTGTTATTTGCTGAATTCCCTGCTTTTTTCCCCACTGTTTTGTAATACCATTATTTTCAGCTATTACTGAGATCAGAATTGGTGTATTGTCAGTCTTTTGTTCCTGTCTCCTGATCTATATGTGTTTCCCTGCTCCAACATTACTACCTAAAGGCTAACTCTAAGGTTTCATAGATCTGAATCCTGTTATGACGACTATTCCATCTTGTTTTGAAGGAGACTTCAAAATTGCTATTGTTGACTCATTGCTATTCCATATGAATTTTCATGTGATACAGTTTCTGGTGTAGGATGGGGGATAACCTCTCTTGATCAGTTTATGCATTAATTTTGGAATATTGGACAATTTTTGTTCAATTACACTTCATTTCAGCCTTATAAAGAACATAGTTCTTCATTTTATTAGGCCCTTATTAAGGCCTAATCAATAAAATGATTAGATTATGTACTTTTCTCCATGAAAGCTCTGGACTACTTTCAATTTCTCAATGTAATGTTTGGTTTTCTATATTTGTATTTTTGCTTTTGAGACTAGGATTCTTTATTAATTACATTTTAAATTACTTTTTATTGATATTTATTATCTCTCAGCTTTTATTAATTGTTTTCTGTCTGTCAGACTTCCTGAACTTATTGATTTTACAGATTAGTTCTATTGATTCTCCTGGTTTTCTGTGAGGACTCGTGTTATCTGTGCATATTGCTAATTTTGTGGCTTCATTTCCATCTTTTTGTCTCATTTCTTTTATTTTTCATTTATTTTATGAACTTTTCAGTATAGCTATTAATCTTCATGGATAATGCAGATAATGTTTCACCATTGAGTATATTTCTGGAACACGGCCTTTATCATGTAAATGGAATTCTCTTATCTTCCTAGTTCACTAGGTATTTTATTTTGAATGAACAGTAAGTCATCATATCAAATGTTTCTCCCACATACATTGAGATTATTAGTTTGCCTCCTTTAATCTGTTAAGGTGATGAATTACATTAATTGAATTTTTCTTATTAAATATTATTGAATTTCATGGACAAACTACTTAATCTCTCTCTATCTACCTGTATATATGCATATAATATATGCATATTAAATAATCATATATATGTTATCATATTATAATATATATTGGCTACTTAACATTCATATTATTATGTATAAGATGTAGGTACAGTGTTTACCAGGATTTACATATGTATATATACATCTACATACATATTTTGTATATTTTATATCATATATAATATATGTAAATACATTTTCATACAAGATTATAAAGGAAATTTACCTATATTTTATTGTGTCCAATTTGTCTATCAAATTCTATAAGCATCATAAAAAGAGCACTAAGAAGCTTTTGCTTTTTCTCTTAAAATAGTTTGTATAAGATAAGGATAACATGTCACAAAGTGTCCTTAAAGTTTGCTTGCCTATAAAACTGTCTGACCTGGATTTTTGGTTTTGTTTTGTTTTTGGTGGTTATTATTATTTTATTGTTATTATTATTAGTAGTAGTATTTACCACTGATTAGTCTGTCTACATCTTTGGTCACTTTGGACAACTTACGGTTTATATAAAATTCTCTTATTTATGTTTTCATATTTATCGGCATATGTTGATATAGTATTCTTTTAAAATAGTTTTATTGAGAAATACCTCACACATACAATCCAACCATATTACACAATCAATAGCTCACAATATAATCACATAGTTGTGTATTCATCACCATGATCATTTTTAGAACATTTACATCACTCCAGAAAAAGAAATAAAGAGAAAAAAATAACTCATACATCCCGTAAATCTTACCCATCCTTCTCGTTGACCCACGGTATTTCATTCTACCTAATTTTTATCCTATCTCTTCCTATTATTTATTTATTTTTTATCTTTCTCTTTTTACTCATCTGTCCATACCTTGGATAAAAGTGGGCCACAGTGGCTCAGCAGGCAGAGTTCTTGCCTTCCGTGCCGGAGACCCGGGTTCAATTCCTGGTGCCTGCCCATGCAAAAACAAAAGAAAACAAAACAAAACAAACAAACGAAAAAAGGAGCATCAGACACAAGATTTTCAAAATCACAGTCATATTGCAAAAGCTATATAGTTATACAGTGTTCTTCAAGAATCAGGGCAACTAGAACACACTTCAACAGTTTCAGGTATATCCATCTAGCCACTACAGTACACCATAAACTGAAAAGGGCTATCTATATAATGCATAAGAATAACCTCCAGGATAACCTCCTGGTTCTGTTTGGATCTCAGCTACTGAGATTTATTTTGTCTCATTTCTCCCTTCCCCCTTTTTGTGAAGAAAGCTTTCTCATTCCCATGATGTCTGTTCCTGGCTCATCCCTGGAAGTCAGGTCCCATGTTGCCAGAGAGATTTTACACCCCTGGGAGCTATGTCCCACGTAGGAGGGAGGGCAGTGAGTTCACCTGCCAAGTTGGCTTAGAAAGAGATACCACATCTGAGCAACACAAGAGGTTCTCTGGGGGTGATTCTTAGGTACAATTATCAGTAGGTTTAGCCTTTCTGTTACAGGAATAAGCTCCCATAGGGGTGAACCCCAAGTTTGAGAGCTCATTCTATTGAATTGGTTATCCCCACTGCTTGCAAGAATATCAGGAATTCTCCAAATGGGGAAGTTTAATATTTCCACCTTTCTCCCTGGTCCATCCAAGGGAATTTGCAGTTACTGTTTCATTCTCTGACCAAATTATTCTGGGATATATCAGGACATGACACTAACCTGCACAAACCAACAAGATTTCACACCCTTTTCAAGATTCCATGTTATTATGGTGTTCAAGTAAACTGACCAAACAAGTTAAATTAGATATTGTGCTACCCAAAATATAAATTTTGCACAAAATAAACATCTCTCCCTTTGGTCTTGCACAGAGGTTGAAGTTTGAAAATATGAGCCATATCATCCTTTACCCATTATTCTGATTTACCTTAGTCATATCCAGATCATCTTCACTCATATCTCTAGACAAAGTCTGATCACTTTTTCAACTTTTTTTTTTAACAGTTGCTGAATGGGTTACTGCTGACTTTCATAGCTTCAGTGCTTTACCTCTGAGTCTTAGGTGTCACATAAATACCTGAAGTTTCAGAAATGACCAGGTTATATACAAATAGTTCAGTATCTCAGAATTTAGAAATATCAGTTATAACTTCTAAATATATGTGACTGCTATAAGAGCTTACAATCTGGGAACATTTACCATATGCCCCAACCTGATAACCCATGCTTTTGACTTCAGTTCTCTGAGTTTGTATATTATAGTTAATCCATTTGAGTAAGACATGATAATATTTGTTTTTTTTGTTTCTGACATTTAATATTTTAATTTTTTGTGACCCTTTTTATTTCTAATATTGTTGATTTATGTTGCTTTTTTTCTTTGGGTTCCCTCAATTATTTTTCCCAGAGCTTTACTATTTTATTAGTCTTTTCATAGATAACAGTGTGTTTTTGTTTCATCTTTTCATAATGGTTTTCTATTTTTATTTCTCCCCTTCTGTTTTATCCTTCCATCTATACTTATTTCTGTTTATGGTACTCTTATTTTTCAAATTTCTTTTGTTGAATACTTGCATGCAGTTATTCCTTCTGGCACTGTAGAAACCTCCCTGTTTACTTACTATTATTGGTAAGTGTTATTATATTCTAATTGTAGATGCTTAAGGAAATCACCTAACCTGCCTAAGGTCTCATACCTAGTAGATGGGAGAGCTAGGACTTTTAGCATACATTAAGCTTCTCCATAAGTAATTATTAAAGTTAGACTGATGCTAGAACATAGGATCATTTTGTGAAGGAGAGAATGATCTGGGTTGTCACTGGGAAGCTGTGAAATAATTCAGCTGTGCAGAGATAGAGGCTTGGCCTCACAACATAATAAATCAAAGAGGACTTCAAGGTTCCAAGCATGAGTGACTGGGCCAATGTGGCATTAATTCTACTTTCTTATGTCAAATTAATTTTCTTTCTCTTTCTTCTCCTTTATTCTCTCAAACTTTCTTTATGGTAACTAATTTGTGAATGGGAGATATTTAGGATTAGGGATTTTACCTCTTTTTATTTTCTACCCTTTGTCCTAAGTATAGCTATTGTACTATTGTTTAAAAAAAAGAAAGAAAGAAAAAAAACAAAACCTGGTTTTGACAAATCATAGAGGATTTAAGATAAGCTTTTATTGGATTTTTATTTTGGAATAAATATTTTATTATATATTCTTAAGTTACAAATAATGTTAGGAGATCATATTATCTTTACTCCATCCACATGTAATATAAAGACCTCTTTTAGAAGTTTACATTTTAAAAGTATTTTGACTTAGAATCAATAGGCTAATCCTTTGAGTTACTCTGAAGATAACAAGAAAATCGTAACTCACACATTTCTGTACTAATCAAAGAACTCAAGAACTGAGTGGATGGAAGCAAGCCTGGAGACAAGTTCCAGTGACCACTGTGCCTTTTTAACACTGGACAAGTTACTGATTCCCTTTGCTTCAGTCTTTCCCATCTGTAAACTGAAAGTCATGATACATTACTCCTTATCTTCTCTTACCTTGGAGGAGAAAAAATGATAAAGCAAACACATCTGCAATATGTAATATTGACCAGCCAAACAAGTGTTTGAGTGAGAAGGAAAAGGTCTTATTTTGGTGTTTGTTATCACTATAGAGACTCATTATCAGCTTATTCCAGTGACTTGTCATTCAAAAATGTACACTTGTTGGGACCTTGGCATTTAAAATTACCCTGATGGGTTAGTTCATAACATTATTATATGCAAGAAATTTATTTGGGGATGAAGCAGAAGGCTGGGAGAGCATCGAGACCACAATGCAGGTTGTGGCTGTGTAAGGAGAGAGGGAAGGATGATTGGGTTAGAAGAATTTCGGACTGCAGCCCAGGTACAAGAAACATTTTCCATTAGAAGAATCCTCTGCCTTGTTGGAATGAGTCTGCTTTAGTCCCATTGCTGTTTTCCATCATTGGCTGTGACCAACCTGTAACTTGTCGTCTGGGTAATGGTGGATGCACAGGGCAGCAGTGGGAGAGCTGAGGAGTGCGTTTTCATGGCTGTGACTTCCATATAAAGCATCTGATAAAAAATCATTAATTTCAACTTTGCAAGCCCTTTGTTCTTATTGCGCCTGCCCTCAATGAGCTTTGTCTCTTACTCTATCAACATGTTCTATTCTGCTGGCTTATTTGTATCTTCTTTTCTATCATCAATTCTGAGCATATTGATCGGCCATTTCAATGATGTCCTATTGAATTAAGTTTTTCTTCTTACTTTTCTGCGAATATTTTACTGATTCCAAAATCTGAGTAACACTTTTTGCTGTCTTTTTGTTAACTATTGCTATGCACAGCATTTCTGGAGAGAGTCCTGTAACTATTTTGACTTGTGTTCTACAAGAAAGTAAAGTGGTTAAGATTATTGATTGTGGAGTTGGATACAAGGGGATTTCTAATCCTGGCTCTATTACTCACTACCTGTATCAATTTGATCAAGTTATGCAGCCTTTTAAACTTCAATTTTCTGATTTGTCAATATGAGATGGTAATGTTTTCCTTATAATATTGTGAAGATGGTTTGTAGTAGGTGCTTAGTTGGAAGTTTTATACATTATTAATTACCTCTACTAAGATAGAGGTAATTAATAAAAGCTTTTCAGCACTTTTCCATTTTTTTGTTGACTCCTAATTACCTTTCACAAGAGTTACTTCAAACCTGTATCTACTGTTTCCAACTCCCATATACTGGGGACCACATCTATATTATTGAGAATTTGAATGCCATCAATCATGCAGTTATCCAACCAGCATTTACTGATACTCTCCTGTGTGCCAGGTACTATTTTTGGCAATGAGTTTATAGTGATGAGTCAGACAAGTCAAGTCTCCCCATGTTGATAGAGCTTGCAGGCTAGTCCATGCAATACATTTCCTCAATTTCTTTGCTTTACATTTCAAAACTTCCAGGTATCTATACTTTCCTTTTCTGTCTCAGACCTATCTCAGAAGAAGATTGTCCTTATTCTTTTCCAAGACGAACTTTGCTCCTCTTCTTATCTGGAGCTCCTGGAATTTTGCTCCACCAATATCTCTTGATACATTGCATCTCTAGTCTCTATATCCATGGAATCATCTTTTTCTTTTCACAATTTTTTCTCCCTATTCTTAAAAAGGAAAATATAAACAAACATCACTTATACATGCTCTGACTTTCTCTTTCCTTCCTTCTATTTCCATTTTTATTTCAATTTGGCTTTCATACTCACAATTCTATTTAAGTAGCTTTTAGCTTTCCCCTAAAATTGACCTACTATCATCTTCTCTTCACTATCATTTTCATTGAAATCTGGAACACTTTTTCTTCTTAAAGCATGTCTCCTGTGAAGCTACTTACTCCCTGTTCTCCATTTTTGTTTTGTTTTTTGGAGCCACTACCAGAATCAAAATAGAGATGAGTTCTATAACCCGCAAATTCCCTCATGCTGCCCCTGTTGCACACCCTTCCTCCATTTCTGACAACTACCAATCTGCCTTCTGCCCATGTACTTTTGCCTTTTTCCAGAATGTCTTATAACTGGATTCATATAACATGTAGCCTTTTGAATTTGGCTTCTTTCCCTCAGCATAATGCATTTATTGATAAGAGCCATCATATTGGTGTGGGTATTTGGTGTCTGCTCCTTTTCATTGCTGAGTAGAATTCCATTGTGTGATTCTTCCAATGTTCATTTATCCATCTACAGTTGAAGGACATGTGGGTTGTTTCCAGTTGTTGATGATTAAGAGTAAAGCTGCTATAAACATTTGGGTATAGGATTTTACATGGACATAAGTTTTTATTTCTCCTGTGTGGATACCCAGGAGTGGAGTTGTTGGCTCATAAGGGAAATGTATTTAACCTCACTAGAGATTGGCAAACCATTTTTCAAAGTGGCTGTCCAGTTTTGCATTCTTACCAGCAGTATGTGGGAATTCTGGCCGTGAGATTTGAGACCAGATCTGTGAAATAGGTCTGACCTCTCAGACAGGAAGCTACCTGCTGCTTCTAATGAATAGTAAATATGGGGACAATAGCCATTTGTTGATCTTAGTTTCATTTCTACATTGATTTCCTTCCTTGATACCCTTCACTGATTTATTGATTGCCTACTTTGGGCCACTCAAGTGTAGGTCATACAGAATCCATAGAAAGATTCTAAGATTCTGTTTTCTCTCACCTTCACTAAAACCTCAGCACTTTTTCCAGCCACTCCAAATCCCAATTTATGTCTTTAATCATAATCTCCCACAGAATTTCATTCCTGTGGTTGCATTTGCTTTCTGTTCTCATGTTCCCTACTTGTTCCTAAAATTCCACATCTTTAACCTAATGGTATCATTTTCACCAAACCAGGTCTTTCTTCTCAATTCTATATATCTGCTAATGTCACCATCTAGTTACTTGGGCTATAATATTCAAAATTACCTTTTTTTCTGTTCCTTAAACCCTTCTCTTCTTTTTGTTCCATTGCTACCATTTACTTTATTTTACACTCTTCCTGGAATATAATAAATAAGTCCTAACTTTTTTTTGCCGCCTTTCCAAAAGCCTTTCTAATCTACTAGCATAATGCAAATTCCTTAATCCTGGAATTCAGACTTCTCTAACAACTGACCCAACCTTCTTTTCCAATTTCAATCTTCCAATGTTTGTTTATATGCCCTTCGTCCTTCAGAATCATGCTTTTTACCTTTGCTTTCCACTTTCACATCTGCATAATTGTGCAGAGGCCATTACTACCATATGCATTCAAATGCTTTCTGTTTACCTTTGCTCATGGGACCCTGTCCATCCTTCAAGGGCCAACACAAATGCTGCTTCTTTAGATCCTCTCTATCCTTAATCCTTTCAGAAATAATAACCTCTCCTCTTTTGAATTAGTAGAATAGTGTATTTCTATTTTTGTTCATCCTACACTGTTTGTATCTCCTCATCACTCTTACAAGGTTTTGAGATCCTTGAGGACAGAGACTTGGAGCATTCCTACTTATATTGTACACTCTACAGAGCATGCTACCTCACTCAAATCTTTCTCTCTTCAATGTGATTGCTTATCATTGAGGTACACCAATGAAGAAATGAACTGTATATCCTGGCTAAGTAGCAAGTCTTCAAGAATACAAGCAATTGCAATGTGCACAGATAATTTCTTTCTCTCAGCCCCTCCTCTGAGCCACACGTGGTGGGAATAAGTCATGAGGACACAGTGCCTTCTCTGGAGATGTGTACTGTCTCCAAGACTGAAATGCGTACAAATTATTAAAATGCAGAATAAAAGAAATTTTAGATGAAGATTTATATGAAAAATGATTTTTCCAAATGTAAAAATTATCAAATGACAAATGGGTTTATAAGCATACTTTTGTGGACTATTCTTTATGAAACATTAAAATGAATCAGCAATTTCCATCCTAATATCTTCCCAACTGATATTTAGCAAACACAGTGATAGGCTTTCTTAAGCTAGTTTCAGAATTTCAAAAAATTTTCAGAAATA
>PVIY010035442.1:0-13607 GCA_004026745.1 Myrmecophaga tridactyla
AAAAACTCAGAAATGGACAGCACAATACTACCTAACTGTAATGTAATTATGTTAAAACACTGAATGAAGCTGCATGTGAGAATGATAGAGGGAGGAGGGCTGGGGACATAAATGAAATCAGAAAGAAAGATAGATGTTAAAGATCGAGATGGTATAATCTAGGAATGCCTAGAGTGTATAATAATAGTGAAATGTACAAGGTACAATTTTTAAAATGTTTTTGCATGAGGAAGAACAAAGGAATGTCATTATTGCAGGGTCTGAAAATAGATGGTAATTAATATTTTAAAATTTCACCTTATGTGTGAGACTAAAGCAAAAAATGTTTATTAGTTACAAAATTTATATTTTGACTAGTGCATTTCCTAATATAACTCATGTAGATAGTTTGATTGAATGCCATAAGTACTTGGAATCTCAGGTAGGACATGAGATTTTGCTGGTTTGTCCAGATTGATGCCCCGATGAATCCCAGAGTGATTCGATCAGTGAGTGGAAAAGTATCTGCAAAGTCCCCTTCGGGGAGTGGTGAGAACGGGGAGAAATTCAACTTTCCCAAGTTGAATTCTTGATATTCTCACAAGCAGTGTGGACAACCAAAGCTATAGGCAGAGCCCCCAGTCTTGGGGTTTTCTCATATGAAACTTAACCCCACAAAGGATTGGTCAAGTCTACTTAAAATTTAGGCCTAAGAGTCACCCTCTTTTGTTGCTCAGATGTGGCCCCTCTCTCCAGCCAACACAACGAGCAGTCTCACCACCTTACCCCTCTCTACGTGGGACATGACTCCCAGGGGTGTGGACCTTCCTGGCAACGTGGGACAGAGATCTTGGAATGAGCAGAGACTCAGCATCAAGGGATTGAGAAAAACCCTAGAATGAGCTGAGACTTAGCATCAAGGGATTGAGAAAACCTTCTCAACCAAAAGGGGGAAGAGTGAAATGAGACAAAGTGTCAATGGCTGAGAGATTCCAAACAGAGTCAAGAGGTTATCCTGGAGGTTATTCTTATCCGTCAAGTAGATATCATCTTGTTATTCAAGATGTAATGGAGAGGCTGGAGGGAACTGCCTGAAAATGTAGAGCTGTGTTCCAGTAGCCATGTTTCTTGAGGATGATTGAATAATGATACAGCTGTCACAATATGACTGTGTGGTTGTGAAAACCTTGTGTCTGATGCTCCTTTTATCTACCTTGTCAACTGACGGGTAGAACATATGGAATAAAAATAAATAATGGGGGAAGAAATGCTAAAATAAATTTAGTTTGAATGCTAGTGATCAATGAAAGAAAGGGGTAAGGGGTATGGTAGGTATAATCTTTTTTTTTTTCTTTCCTGTGTTCGTTTTATTTCTTTTTCTATTGTCTTTTTATTTCTTTTTCTGAATTAATGCAAATGTTCTAAGAAATGATGAATATGCAACTAAGTGATGATATTGTGAATTACTGATTATGTATGTTGTTTTATTTTGTTTCTTTATTTTTAATTAATAAATAATTTTTAATGTATGGAAAATATATAAATAAATAATAGGGGGAATAAATGTTAAAATAAATTTAGTAGATTGAAATGCTAGTGATCAATGAAAGGGAGGGGTAAGGGGTATGGTATGTATGATTTTTTTTCTGTTTTCTTTTTATTTCTTTTCCTGAATTGATGCAAATGTTCTAAGAAATCATCATGATGATGAATATATGTGATGATATTGTGAGTTGTTAATTATATGCCGAGAATGGAATGATCATATGGTAAGAATGTTTGTGTTTGTATATTGTTATGTTGAACTAAAAAGAAAGTAAAAAACAATCAATAAAAAGAGAGAGAGAGAGAGACCAGCCTTACAAGAAATACTAAAAGGAGTTCTACTGGCTGAAAAAAAAAGACAGGAGAGGGAGGTCTGGAGAAGGGTACAGAATTGAAGAGTACCACTAAGGGTAATTTAAAGAATACAAAGAGAAGGAGGAAAAAATATATAAAGATCATATAAAATTAAAAAGATAAGTTGATGGAATCAAGCAAAGCCTTTTCAGTAATAACTTTGAATGTTAACGGACTAAACTTACCAATTAAACCACTGGCAGAATGGATTAAGAAATATAATCCAGCTATATGCTGCTTACAAGAGACTCATCTTAGACACAAGGATACAAATAGATTGAAAGTGAAAGGTAGGAAAAAGGTGTTCCACACAAGTTGTAACCAAAAGATAGCAGGAGTAGCTATACTAACATTGGACAAAATACACTTTAAATGTAAAGACATCATAAGAGGCAAAGAAGGACACTATATACTAATTAAAGAGTCAATTCACCAAGAAGATATAACAATCATAAATGTTTATGGTCCCAATTAAGGAGTCCCACGGTTCATGAGACAAACATTGGTAAAATTGAAGGGAGTGATAGATGGTTCAAAAATAATAGTAGGAGACTTCAATAGATAGAACAACCAGACAGAAGATCACCAAGGAAATAGAGAAGTTAAATAATTTAATAAATGAATTAGACCTAATAGACATATATATGGGTCATTGCACCCCAAAGCACAAGGATATACATTCTTTTTTTTTTATATATGGGCAGGCACTGGGAATCAAACCCGGATCCTCTGGCATGGCAGGCAAGCATTCTTGCCTACTGAGCCACTGTGGCCCGCCCACAAGGATATACATTCTTATATAGTGCTCATGGAACATTTTCCAGGATAGATCATATGCTGGGGCACAAAACAGGTCTTTACAAATTTTAAAACACTGAAATTATTCAAAACACTTTCTCTGATCACAATGGGATGAAACTGGATCTCAATAACCACCAAAGAATAAGACCATTCACAAATATATGAAGATTAAATAACACTCTTAAAAAACCAGTGGGTCAAAGCAGAAATTGTTAGAGAAATCAGTAGCTATCTGGATCTGAATGAAAATGAGGATACAACTTATCAGAACTTATGGGATACAGCAAAAGCTGTATTGAGAGAGAGAAATTTATTGTTCTAGATGCCTTTATTAAAAAAGAAGAAAGAGCAAAAATCGAGTACTTAACAGCACACCTGGAGCAACTTGAGAAAGAACAGCAAACTAACTCCAAAGCAATAGAAGAAGAGAAATAACAAAGATCAAAGCAGTGATAAATGAATGGGAGAACCAAAGAACAATAGAAAGAATCAATAAAACCAAAATTTAGTTCTTTGAGAAAATCAATCAAATTGATGGGCCATAAGCAAGACTGACAAAGAAAAGAAGAGAGAGGATACAAATAAACTAAATCAGAAATGAGAAGGTGTGCATTACCACAGACCTGAAGAAATTGTAAGAGGATACTACGAACAACTATACACCAACAAACTAGAAAACTTAGATAAAATGGAAACTCAGGAAGAAATAAAAGATCTCAACAAACCAATTACAAATAAAGAGATTCAATCAGTCATCAAAAATCATCCTACAAAGAAAAGCCCAGGGCCAGATACTTCACAGGGGAATTTTATCAAACATTTCAGAAAGAACTAACACCAATCCTGCTCAAACTTTCCCCAAAAAATTGATTTAAAAGGAATGCTACCTAACTCATTTTATGAAGCTAATATCATTTTCATACCAAAACTGGGTAAAGATCCTATAAGAGAGGAAAACTAAGACCAATCTCCTTAATGAACATAGATGCAAAAATTCTCAATAAAATATTAGCAAATCAATCCAACAGCACATTAAAAGAATTATACACCATGACCAAGTGGAGTTTATACCAGGAATGCAAGGATGGTTCAATGCAAGAAAATCAATTAATATAATACAGCACATTAACAGATCAAGAGAGAAAAATCACATGATCATCTCGATTGATGCTGAAAAAGCATTTGACAAAATTCAGCATCCTTTTCTGATAAAACACTCCAAAAGATAGGAATCAAAGGTAACTACCTCAATATGATAAAGGGAATATATGAAAACCTGATAACCAGCATCATATTCAATAGAGAGAGACTGAAAGCTTGCACCCTAAGATCAGCATGCCCACTGTCAACACTATTATTCAACATTGTGCTAGAAGTTCTTGCTAGAGCGATCAGGAAAGACAAAGAAATAAAAGGCATCCAAATTGGAAAGAAGAAAGTGAGACTCTCATTATTTACAGATGATATGATACTATACTTGGAAGATTCTGAGAAATCTACAGCAAAGTTACTTGAGTTAATAAACAAACTCAGCAAGGTGGTGGGATATAAAATTGATCTGCAAAAATCAGTAACATTTCTATACACAAGCAATGACCTAGCTGAGGAATCAGTTAAGGAAAAAAAATCCATTCAAAATAGCAACTAAAAGAATGCAGTACATAGGAATGAACCTAATTAGGGATGTAAAGGACTTGTACACAGAAAACTACATAACATTGCTAAAAGAAATCATAGGAGATCTAAATAGGTGGAAAGACATTCCCTGCTCATGAATAAGAAGGCTAAATATAGTTAAGATGTCAATTTTCCCAAATTGATCCACAGATTCAACACAATACTAATCCAAATTCCAATAACCTACTTTGAAGATTTGGAAAAGCTAACTACCAAACTCATCTGGAAGGGAAAAAGACCCCGAATAGCTAAAAGCATCCTAAAAAACAAGAACAAAGTGGGAGGATTAACACCCCCTGACTTTAAAACCTATTATAAAGCCACAGTGTTCAAAACAGCATGGTACTGGCACAAAGATAGAAGCAGTGACCAATGGAAGTGAATCAGGAATGCAGAAATAGACCACCAAATCTACAGTCAATTGATTTTTGACAAGGCCCCAAAATCCTTTGAACTGGGACAAAATAATCTTTTCTATAATTGGGCATGGAAGACCTGGATATCAATAGCAAAAAGAATGAAAGAGGACCCCTATCTTACACCCTACACAAAAATCAACTCAAAATGGATCAAACACCCAAATATAAGAAGTAGTACCACAAAGCTTCTAGAAGAAAATGTAGGAAAACATCTTTAAGACCTAGTAATAGGAGGTAGCTTCTTAAACTTTACACCCAAAGCACAAAGCAACAAAAGAAAAAATAGATAAATGGGATCCCTCAAAATCAAATGCTTCTGCACTTCAAAAGACTTTGTCAAAAAGGTGAAGAAGCAGCCAACTCAATGGTAGAAAATATTTGGAAATCACATGTTGGACAAAGGTTTGATTTCCTGTATATACAATGAAATCATACAGCTCAACAACAAAAGAACAAACAATCCAATTATAAAATGGGCTAAAGATTTGAATAGGCATTTTTCTGAAGAGCAAATACAGATGGCTCAAAAGCACATGAAGAGATGCTCATTTTCATAAACTATAAGGGAAATGCAGATCAATCCTACAATGAGATACAACCTCACACCTATAAGAATGGCTGCTATTAAACAAACAAGAAACTAAATGTTGAAAAGGATGTGGAGAAACTGAAACACTTACGGACTGCTGGTAGGAATATATAATAGTGCAGCCACTATGGAAGACTGTTTGGCAGTTCCTCACTGTTCTAGTTTTCTAGATGCTGGAATGCAATATACCAGAAATTGAATGGCTTTTAAAAAGGAGAATTTAATAAGTTGCTAGTTTACAGTTCTAAGGATGAGAAAATGTCCCAATTAAAATAAGTCTATAGAAACGTCCAATCAAAGGCATACATCCAAGGAAAGATATCTTGGTTCAAGAAGGCCAATGAAGCTAAAGATTTCTCTCTCAAGTGAGAAGGCCCATGATGAACACAGTCATGGCTTTTCTCTCAATAGGAAGGGCACATGGTGAACACAGAGTCATCTGCTAGCTTTCTCTCCTAGCTTCTGGTTTCATGAAGCTCCCTGGGAGGGGTTTTCCCTCTTCATCTCCAAAGGTCACTGGGTCGTGGACTCTCTGCTTCATGGTGCTGCAGCATTATCTAATCTCTCCAAACCTCTCTCATTGTCCAAAATGTTTCCTCTTTTATAGGACTCCAGAAACTAATCAAGACCCACACAAATGGGTGGAGACACTCCTTTATCTGATGCAGCTTAACAACCACTCTTGATTAAATCACACCTCCAGGGAGATGATCTAATTACAGTTTTATACATACAATGCTGAATAAGGATTAGAAGAAATGGTTGCCTTTACAAAATGAGATTAGGATTAAAACATGGCTTTTCTAGGGTACATGCATCATTTCAAACCAGCACACTTAGAAAACTAAATATCGAGTTGCCCTATGACTCAGCAATAGCACTACTTTGGTATATATCCAGAAGAGCTGAAAGCAATGATGCAAATAGACATTTGCACACTGATGTTCATAGCAGAATTATTCACAATCACCAAAAGGTGGAAACAGACCAAATGCCCATCAACAGAAAATGACCAACAAAATGTGTTATATACATATGATGGAATATTATGCAGCAGTAAGACAAAATGATGTCCTGAAGCACATAACAAGATGGATGGGCCTTGAGGACATAATGCTGAGTGAAGTTAGCCAAACACAAAAGGATAGATACTGTATGATTCCACTTTTATAACCAACATAAAGGTATAATCAGAGGCTTATAATACAGAATATAGGGGACTTAGAGATACATAGAAGCCAGATATGGGTGAACCATTAGCTAATGAGGTTGAACTCCAATGTAAGGGAATAGATAGGAGTGAAAGTGGCTCTCTAGTGGGTCTGTAAGTAATATTACCATATTGAGAATGAAGAAGACTGAAAGGGGTTGTATAGACCTACCTATGTGTCCCATATGAATTTTCATAAGAAATATGAATTTTCATAAGAATTACTTCAAAGATATGATTCTTGTATAAAGAATGTTTAAGTCGAGGGAACAGGGGAAAAACTGCTATTGCATGGTATGAGCTATGTTCAAAAGGAAACTGTCATCATTACCACAGCACCAGCAGAGGTAAATAATGGGGGGAGGGACAAGAGCTAAGTGGAGGTTTAGATTTTCTATCTGGTGAGGGTGTGTTTATTGGTTTTCTTTCTCTTGGGAACAATGAAATTATCTAAAATTGAGAATGTTGATGGAATGTGGACTTTGGACCCTCTACATGATGCCCGATGAATGCAGGTGGCTGAAAGATGCGCCGATGGAGAAATAGATTGAAGAATGATGGTGTATACTTATGAACGAGGTTGTGCTGCTACAAAAAGGAACAAAGTCATGAGGCATGCAACGATGTGAATGAACATGTGGGACATTTGGTGTGACAAAATAAGCCAAAAACAAGAGAACAAGAATGGTATGATCACCTTTAGAAAATATTTATAAGAAAAGAGGGGCCTAGTTGTAAGCTTTTAGAGCAGACACTTTAAGCTCGGAGTGGATTATTATTTCTGGATTTTGAGAGGATGTTTTATTTATATAACTTGACATTTACAGATAAGAATGAAGCTGAACAGGTTGGGGTTAAAGTAATTCATAACATAGGGGTAAGGAATATAGTGTCTATATCTTAGAACCACACATACTCTTTGAGACCAGTGGAAGAAAGGTTTATTTGGTCTGGAACTGAAATTTTCTGTAGTGCATAATCCAATTCAACCTATCTGTATAGTTCATTTGAACAATTGAAACACAGGGAACCAAGAATAAGAAAGAGGTCCTTTAATCTTGTATAGATTATTGTAATGCCGGGATACATCCTAGACTATATTAAGCAGATAATAAAAAAAATATTGGCAAAGTCCCCTGAGGGATGGCAGAAAAATAAGGAACTATTAAACCTTACCACCAGTGAATCCCCTGATACTCTGTCAAACTTTAGGGACACCCAAATCAATAGGCCATGCCCTTGATCATGAGGTTTACTCTTGTGAAGCTTATGTAGGTAGTGGAGAAGCTTAGACCACCTAGAGGCATGCCTAAGAGTTGCTTCTGGAGGACCTCTTTTGTTGCTCATCTGTGGCCTTAGTCTCTCTAAGCCCAACTCTGCAAGTGAAACCATTGCCCTCCCTGCTACGTGGGACATGACATCAAGGGGTGAAAGTCTCCCTGGTGACATGAGAGATGACTCCCAGGGATGAACACAGACCTGGAAGCATGGGACCAATAATTCCATCCTGACCAAAAGGAGGAAAAGAAGTGTAACTAATAAAGTATCAGTGGCTGAGAGAGTTCAAATAGAGTCTAGAGGCTACTCAGGAGGTTGCTCTTATGCAAGCTTCAGTTAGACCTTGCTATCCATCATAACTTGCCAGCCCCCAACCAGGACCATTTCAGCCAATCCTAAAGAATACCTAGGGCAATATATAAGATTCCACAAGGGCTCACGCACTAGAGTAACTTTCCAGAAACCTACAACCTCCAGATGGGTCCTTGGTCCAGATAAGTCTTAAAACCTAGCCCAACCTCTATAGAACATCAGATAGTTCCATCTCCCTACCCTATATTACTGACAGACCTTCCAGTATGAGAAATTTAGATTTACCATAGCCCAAATACCCTAAAGAGAGAGATGGAAAGGTGATGGTGGTGGTATACAGAGAAGATAGTATTTAACAAATAAATATGAATGCTGAATCATTAAACTGATATCTCTTTTAGTCTCCAGTATTTTACAGCAGCTAGAAATAACAGCCTAAAATTTTGAAATTATAACCCATGTCAAGCCCTGAAATATGTTCTACAGCTAACTGTGGTGCTGTGCTTTGAAATTTATAGCTTTTTTAGTATGTATGTTATTTTTCACAAAAAAGAAGGAAAAAATATCGATTGTGATGATAAAATAATATTCAAGTCCTCTAGCCTATATTCCGGAGCAGCTAGAAGGAAAAATAGGAAATGATTGTATGGTAGCCCATGGTAAACTCTGGTATCTGTCCTATAACTACTTTTTGCTGAGTGCTTTGAAAACTATTGCTTTTTTATTTCTTTGCTTTGTATATATGTTATACTATACAATAAGAAAAAAGTTTTTAAAAATTCCAAATAGGATTGTACAACACATACCATGAACCCTAATGTAAACTATGGATTATAGTTAATAGTTTCTAAAAAAAAAATGGATTACCATTTTTGGGATCCAACTATGTAATAGAGGGCTCACTGTGAGGTATATAGACCTTCACTAAAGCTCCTTGGTTTCAATAATAGATCTCCATCCCTGTTATCAGTTGAACTTAATGTCATCAAGGCTAGAATATGCTTGGTTTGGCATTTTCCCAGTCTTCTTCCAACATGATATATGGACCTGGGATGGGGGGGGGGTGGAAGGACCCCTAATCATACAATGTGGGGAGAATTAGCCCCTTCAAAAGCTTTTGATTCATTGTTCCATTGTACTTCTGCTTTCTGAGAGAACTGGAGCCTCAATTTCTCTTTCTTTCTGAAGTTCTGCCTCTGGAATCAGATTGCTTCTTGTTGACTACAGTAACTACTCTTACTCTTATGTTTTTCTTTCTCAGGCTAACAAAGTCCATTATCATTCTTCTGTCAGATCTATCAACTTCCCAATTTCTAAAATGTTGGCTTCTCTTGCCTGATGTTATCTCTTCTCCTGTTCTCTCTGTCCATGTGGGCCCATGTGATTTTTATTCAGGGACATTTGGGATATGAGGAGAGGTAAACTTGAACGTTTGATTCTCGAAATTTAACCCAAAAAACTTAAAATTGAGTTTGTATTCAAGGAAATGAAGCCAGAAACAAGATTTGGTCCTTGGATCAAGATATTCCTTTTTATCAGTGGTTCATTCACTGATTCATTCAAAAACACTTTTGAGTGTCCAGCATACTGAAAAGACTGAGCAAGACATTATTGGTTCCATCTTCACTCAGCTTAGATTCCAGTTTCAAGAAAGGAGAGGCATAGATGAAGAAGAGAGTACCAACAAATAAATAACTGCAAACTGAGGTAAACATTTGAGAGGATGTGGGAATTAGTCTCTCCTTCAAAACAATCATGGAATTGGCAGGAACTGTTTTGGAACTTTGCCATCTAGTGGATGGAGCTCTGAGCAGCATTCAGGGAAGAGCTGAAGGAAAAGACTGGTAAACGTCAATGAATATCAATGAATTTCACTGTCTGTGGAGCAGCTAATGCCCACCCCCTCATCAACCTCCTACCACATGGCAGGCAGCAGCAGATACTGCAGTCTGGGCTCCTGGTATAGCTTGCTGGTATTAGGGTGGGCTATAAGAACTTCATCCTCCAAAATCCAGGAGTGTGTGATTTGATCATTGATCACTGCTTTAGATCCACTACCTCACATCTATAGATGGGGTCTGGCTCCACGGGTGGCCATTGTTCAACCCACACCCTCACCCCAAGTAAAACTACAGAAGAATCTTGAAGAGGTAGTACCATTTTTTCCTCTTTCCAGTTCCCATTTGGAGGCAAAAATAGTTTGGAAAAGCCACAAAGCAAGGCTCTAGCCCTCAACAACAGCCTCCCTTCAAAAAACCCACCTAGCCATCCCAAAGGATGAGAACTAGATTTCCCGAGTTATAAAAGGATAATACTCAGGATGCCCAACTCTCAATAAAGCATTACAAAAGACACAAACAAATAGGAAAGTATGGCCCACTCACAGAAAAAAAAAAGAATTTGATATAAACCATTCCTCAGGAAGTGCATACCTTGAAACTATTAGTCAAAGATTTTAACCGTCTTAAATATGCTCAATGAGCTAAAGGAATCCATATACCAAGAAACATACAAAATTAAGAAAGCATTGTTCAACAAAAAGAAGAGAAATTATAAAAAGAAATTAAACAAAAAAATAAGAAAAACAAACAAAAAAGAAACCAAACAGAAATTTCAGAGCTGCAAAGTAGAGTAATTGAAATGAAATGCTCATTAGACTGATTCAATAGCAGATTAAACAAGTAGAAGAAAGGATCAGTGAACTTGAAGACAAGATGATTGAAATCATCCAGTGTGAGGAGCACAAAGGAAAAAAAATTATGATGAAAAATAAGCAGAGCTTATGGGACATGTGGGACATAATCAAGTGTACCAACATATGCATTGTTGGAGTCCCAAAAGGACAAGAGAGAGAGAGAAAGTGTCCATAAATGTATTTGAAGAGAGAATGCTCTGCATCCCTGCTGTTGCTGCCACCAAGACCAACATGGCCATAAGAGTCACCCCTCCAAGAAGAATGCCTAGGCCAAAGTTGTTGGTGCTGGTTTTGTCCTTCACCATAAAAGTCTTCACTGTAATTCAGCCCTCACTCAGCCCTACACCAAGTATGCCAGTATGATCAATCAGGGCACACTGTACAACTACCCAGTGCCTACCCAAGATGATGGCATACTTGCCTGATGTGCCCAGAAGCCACCAGGACCTTCAGGGCCCAAGCCTGGAATGGCTGAAGAATCTGTGAGCACCTCCATTGACAGGGAAGAGGCCCTCTCCACTGTGACCCCCAATAAAAATGTGAAAATAAACAAAAAATGTATATGAAGAAATAATAGCCATAAACTTCCTAAATCTGATAGAAGACATGAATATTCACATTCAGGGATGCTCAGTGATCTCCAAGTAGGATAGACTCTAAGAGATCCACACTAAAACACCCTATAGTAAGATTAACAAAATCCCAAGACAGAGGATTTTTGAAAGCAGCAAGAGAGAAGCAACTTCCCACATACAAGCGAACCCCAATAAGATTAACAGCATATTTCTCATCAGAAGCCAGAAGACATTGGGATGACATATTTAAAGTCTTTAAAGTAAAAAATTGGGAACCAAGAATTTTATAGCCAGCAAAATTATCTTTCAAAAAAGAAAGAGGGAGTCACCATGTGAATTCATAGCAGCAACCACAAGAAAGACACCATGCCCCTCACTCACATCAGCAACAGCAGCTGCTAGGAAATGGAGAGAGCCAGCCTTGGGGGCTGGGTCAGTGTGGGGGCTGGCAAGCATTGGCTGAAGGTCAACTCTTCTGGGGATAAGAGCAAGACCAACAGTCATGTCAAGATGAATAAAGACCTCTCCAGCAACTCTGAGAGCAAGAGCCTAGCTCCAAGGAAAACTGAGGAACAGAAGGAGGACGAACTGGAGGAGACTGCACAGGGGAAGACGCTGCACTTGGTCAAGTTCTACCTTGGTTATCACTCCTGATGACTTGGACATCTTCTCCATTTCCATGGACTGCACCATCATTAAGTGGAGCATTGAGAGCCAATGGAAGCTGCATGTGATTCCCTGAGCCAAGAAGGGTGTTGAAATGTTCAAAAAGATGATTACAGTGATAAATAAATACACTATGTGATGATATTGTGAGCCATTGATTGTAATCATATCAAGAATGTTTGTATGTTTGTTTATTGTTTATAATAAAAATAAAAATTAATTACTTCCCATAGTAAAAAAAGGAAAAGGGTGCTGAGGGCAGCCACCTGTCCAGAGCAGCCACATCGTCTGCATGGTCATTTCTTCTGAGGGCAAGTACCTTGCCTCAGATGACACAGCAAGTTCACCCTCATTTGGTAGGACAAGAGCTGCCCAAACCTGTACACGTTCACAGGACACCAGGATGCCATGTCCAGGCTGGCATTCTGCAGAGGTAGCCACCAGCTCTATAGCACATCCTATCACTGCTGGGTGAAAGTGTAGAATGTGGTGGAGAACTCCTATGTAGAGACACTTTTCAGGCACCAGGATGCAGTGGCTGCCCTGGATACATTGAGCCTGGAGTGCTGTGTGACAGCTGGGTTCTGAGGCAGGGCTGTGTATGTGTGGAAGATCCCTGAGGAGTCCTAGCTTGTCTTCTATGACCACCAAGTCTCCATCAACTGCCTTCAGCTCAACTATGAGCATGTGTGTTAGGCATGGAAGACAGATCTTGTAGGGCCTCTCCAAGAAGCATCCACTGGTCTTGCAACATGAGACCCATGAGCTGTGGGAGAAGCCTGACCTAGAGCAGCTCTACACGGTGTCATCAGTGGCAGACCTGCTCAACACAGACTTCATGGCTACAGGCTCCCACAGCTCCTGGTGCAACTCTAGTAGTGTGGAGAGGGCTTCCAGAAGCTGGACTTTCTCTGAGACATCCCCCTCTGGTGCGCTTTATTAGCAGCCTCAAGTTCTCCAGTGCTGGGAACTTCCTGGTGGCTGGAGTGGGGCAGGAGCACAGGCTTGGCCGATGGTAGTGGAGCAAAGAGGCATGGAGTTCTGTCTGCAACATCCCACTCCACAGAGCCCCTGTGCCGCATGGCTTCCAGCTCCTGACACCCTTTCTCCCTCTTATTTAAATCTTTCTTAGGTTGTACCCCCACCCTCTTTATATTAAAATTTTCCCTTTTGGAAAAAAAAGAGAATTTAAGACATTTACAAACAAAAACTGAAAGAGTTTATTACCAAATGACCAACTCTACAAGAAATGCAAAAGAGCATCCTTGGCGGAAATAAAAAGACACTGGATAGTAACTGAAAACCATAATAAGAAGTAAACAACATTGCTAAATGTAACTACATAGATAAATGCAAAATCCTGTCTTACTGTATTTTTGGTTTGTAACTGCTATTTTTTTTCCTCCTCTATGATTTAAAAGGCAAATGTGTAAAAATATTTTAAATCTAAATTAATAGGCATATAATGTATAAAGATGTCATCTGAGTCTTCCTGGCCAAAAAAGGG
>PVIY010035442.1:13707-26384 GCA_004026745.1 Myrmecophaga tridactyla
CCTCTTGCCTGTCATCTTAATCTTTATTCACCCTTCCCCCTCTTGTTGTAGACCGCCCATTTCCATAGCTCGCCACAAACCCCCAACCCTTCCTGTTTTTCTCCTTTCTTTTAAAATTTTAGTTTTGCACCTGCAAACCCACATCTCTCTTCCTGTTTTCCAATCTACTTCTCCTTTAAACATAGCCTCCTCTAATGCACCGTTTACCTAGCAACTATATTATAGCCTGTATGATTGGTCTCCTAATCCTCCGGCCCCTCCCTGTCTCCTCCCCCTATGCAAGTGCATAAAGCCCAGGCTCCCGAGCAGCTCGTGGTCTTTAGCGAGCTTGAGCCTCCTCCGTAGCTTGGCCCAATCATTGTAACAATAAAGAAGCTTTGTACGGATTATTCGGCCTCCGTCTCAAGTCCTTTAGACCCCTTGCCTCACGGCAAGCAGACTCAGCTACCTAGGTTCCCACCCCGCGAGCTCGCCCTTCAACTTCACCCAGTGTTCCTGCGCCCCACCCAACTGAGGAAAGTCGCGGCAAAAGGGGAAAGAATTGTAACAAATAAGCTATCAGTGGCTGAGAGAGTTCAAATAGAGTAGAGAAACTACTCTTATGCAAGCTACAGCTAGATATTGCTATTTATCATGGGTTACCAAACCCCAATCAAAACCATTCCTGCAACCCTAACGAACACCTAAGGTTTTTTCTGAGATTCTACAAAGGTTCTATGCACTATGATTATTTTCCAGAAATCTACAACCTCCAGATGGATTTCTAAGCAAGATAAGTTCTGAAACCCAGAAGGTCTAGCCTATCTAGAGCATCAGCTAGTTCCATCCCCCATCCCATATTATTGACAGCCTCTTCCAACACAAAAAAGTTAGAATCGGCATAGCCCAGATGCCCCTAAAGATTTGCAGAAAGATCAAAGAAGAAGATGGAGTTATAACTGAGTAGACAGGATTTAACAAATGAGTATAACTGAATTATTATATTGATATTTCTTTTAGTCTTCAGTGTCTTAGACAGCTAGAAAGAAAAACCTATAATTATGGAGCTAACCCATACCAAACTTTGAAATCGGTTCTATATCTAATTGTTGCAGTGTGCTTGAAATGTATTGCTTTTTTGCATATATGCTAATTTTTCACAATTAAAAAAATAAAACAATAAAAAAGATGTCATCTGAGACAATAACAATATAAAGGGCAGAGATATCTGGGAGTAGAGAGCTTATATACTACTGAACCTCGGTTGTTATTAGTTTAAGATGCTAATGTAATTACAAACGTAACCACTAAATAAGTAGCTAGAAAACAAGAGAAAAAGAAAGAAGTGGACTGAAGGGTAACCCCCAAAATCAACTAAATAAAAATAAAAAGCAGTAACAGAGTAACTGAAGAACCAAAAACATATAAGACATACACGAAAATAATGAAGTGGCGGAAATAAATCCTTCTTTCACAATTACCTTAGATGTCAATGGATTATCACAATAAAACAAAAACATTTTTAAAAGTCAATGAATTTAACTCCCCTATTAAAAGACAGAGATTGGCAGACTGGATGAAAAAGTATGATCTATCTATATGTCGAATACAAGAGACCCACTTTAGGTACAAAAACAAAAGAAGTTGAAAGGTCAAGGGTGGAAAAAGCTATTCTATGCAAACAGTAATCAAAAGAGAGCTACTGTGCATATATTATTGTTAAACGAAATAGTTTAAATTTAAAATAATTGCAAGAGATAGGGAAGGACATTCTACATTGAAAAAAGTTTCAGTCCAACAAGAAGATATGGTAATTATAAACATGTATTCACCATGCGACAGAGCTCCAAAATGTATGTAGCAAAACTGGCTACATCAAAGAAAGAATTAGATAGTTCTACAATAATAGTTGGACACTTCAATAAATAACTTTCAATAATTGACAGACCATCTAAACAGAAGATCAATAATGAAATAGAGGACTTGGACAACACTTTTAATCAACAAGGCCTAATGAGCATATATAGAACACTCCACTTAATCACAGCAGAATACACATTCTTCTCAAGTGCACAGGGCACATTTTCTGGGATAGGCTACATGTTAGGCCGGAAATAAAATCTTAACAAATTTAAAAATATTGAAATCATACAAAATATCTTTTCAAATCACAATGGAATAAACTTAGTAATAAATAACAGAATGAAAACTGGACAATTTATAAATATGTGGAAATTGAACAACATATTATTAAGTAACCAATAGATCAAAGAAGAAATCACAAGGAAAATTAGGCAATATCTTGAGATGAATCAAAAAACACAATATACTAAAACTTACGTGTTGCAGTGAAGGCAGTGTTCAGAGGTAAATTTATAGCTCTAAATGCCTACATTAAAAAAAAAGATCACAAGCTAATAACATAATTTCACACCTAAAGTAACTAGAAAAAGAAGAAGAGAAAAAAATTAGCAGAGGGAAGGAAATAGTAAAGGTTAGAGTGGAGATAAGTGAAATAGAAAATAGAAAAAACAGAGAGGATCAATAAAACAAAAAATTTGTTTTTTAATGATCACTAAAATTGACAAAATTTTAGCCAGAATCATGAAGAAAAAGAGAGAAGAAGCAAATTAAATCAGGTATGAAAGTAAGTATATTACTACTAAACTTACAGAAACAAAAAGGACTATAAGATGGTAGTATGAACAATTATATGTTGTATTAATCAGGGTTCTCTAGAGAAACAGAACCAACAGGAGACATGTGTAAATATAAGATTTATAAAGGTGTCTCATGCAGCTGTGGTAATGGTACAGTCTAAAATCCATTTAATAGGCTGTGAAGCTGGCAGCTCCGATGGAGGGTCTGAATGAACTCCACAGGAGAGGCTCACTGTCTGAAGAAGCAATGAAAAAGTCTCTGTTCTTCCTTAAAAGTCTCCAACTGATTTGATTATCTCATTGATGGGAGGCACACCTTGGTTGACCGCAGATGTAATCAGCCACAGAAGCAATCAAGTGACTGATGATTTAATATGTCAGTCTTCTGGTGTATTAAATCCGGTGTATTATCAACAAGCCATGAAATATCCTTGCAGCAATGGTCAGGCCAGTGCTTGCCTGACCAGACAATTGGGCATGATGACTTAACCAAGTTAACACCAGAACTTAACCATCCCATTTGTCAATAATTTGTAAAGCCTGGATGAAATGGGCTTATTCCTAGAAACATACCAATTACCTAATCAGGCACAAGAAGAAATAGAAAATTCCAAGAAATCTACAACAATAAAGGGCTTGAATAAGTAAGCATAAAACTCCCAACAAAGGAAAACCTAAGATTGGATGGTTTCACTCCTGAATTCCACCAAAGATTTAACACCAAGTCGTCTCAAACTCTTCTGGAAAATAGAAGAGGTATTATTTCCTAATTCATTCTATGGGGCCAGCATTACCCCAATACCAAAGTCAGATTAGGACAGAACAGGAAAATAAAATTACAGACCTACATACCTTCTGAATATAGGTGCAAAAATCCTCAACAAAATATTGGCAAATGGAATTCAATAGTATATTAAAAGGACTATATCCATGACCAAGTGGGATTTATCCCAGGAATGCAAGGATGGTTCAACATAAAAAGCCAATGTAACACACCACATTAGTAGAGTGAAGGAAAATACACATTATCATCTCAACTGACAGACATTTGATAAAATCAAACATCCTTTCATCATAAAAACACTCAGAAAACTAGGAATGGATGGGAAATTTTTCAATGAACAATTTGAAAAGGAAATCAAGAAAATAACTTCACTTACAACAGTATCTAAAAGAATAAAATGACTAGGAATAAAATTAACCAATGAGATAAAATTTTGAACTACAAAACATTAATGAAAGAAATTAAAGAATACCCAAATAAATAGAAAGGCGTCTACTATTCATGGATTGCAAGATTTAATACAAAGATAGAAAGGACCTGGGGATACACACAGCAATGTACCAACTTATCTGTTAAACGAAATCTAAGCTAGGGGTCTAGAATAAGCTGAACTGAATGTCAAAGAACAGATAGACAACAAAGTCATCCAGCAAGAAAATCCTAGGTAAAAAAAAAAGTGAAAACAATCTCTAGAATAAACTAATTGAGGAAAATTAAATGCCTAGATGCTAGCAAAAAATAATGAATCATACTAGGAAAATTGGAGATATGGCCTAGTCAAAGGAACAAACTAACAATTCGAATGAGATACAGAGTTGAATCAATTAATTCAGAATGTTTGAACAGACATGAAAAACCTCATTAAAAATCAAATCATTGACTTGAGGAAGGATATAAACAAGGCAAGGATTAAACAAAAAGAATAAATAAAAAGTCTGAAAAAACAAGTCACAGAACTTGTGGGAATGAAAGGCACAGTAGAAGAGATGAAAAAAACAATGGAAACCTACAATGTTAGAAGAGGCAGAAGATAGGATTAGTGAACTGGAGGATGGAACATATGAAATCTGATAAGCAAAAGAAAATACAGGGAAAAAATGGAAAAAATATGAGCAGGAACTCAGGGAATTGAATGACAACAAGAAGAACAGGAATATACATGTTGTGGGTGTCCCAGAAGGAGAAAAGAAAGGAAAAGGAGGAGAAAAACTAATTATCACTGAAAATTTCCCAACTCTAATGAAAGACTTAAAATTACAGATCCAAGAAGTGCAGCATACTGCAAACAGAATAGATCCAATTAGCGTACTCCAAGACACTTACTAATCAGAATGTCAAATGTCAGAGAGAAAGAGAGAATCTTGAAAGTAGCAAGAGAAAAGCAATCCATCACATACAAGAGAAGCCCAATAAGACTATGTGTAGATTTCTCAGCAGAACCATGGAGGCGAGAAGAGAGTGGTATGATATGTTTAGTTATTAAAAGAGAAAAACTGCCAACCAAGAATTCTATATTCAACAAAATTGTCCTTCAAATCAGGAAGAGGAAATTAAAACATTTCTAGACAAAAAATCACAGAAAAAAATTTCTGACCAGTGGAGTGACTCTGCAAGAAATACTAAAGGGACCACTAGAGATAGATAGGAAAAGACAGCAGAGAGAGATGTGCAGAGAAGAGTGTAGAAATGAAGACTATCAGTAAGGGTAAAAAGAAGAAAAATTGGATACAACATAAAAAATCCAAATGGCAGAATGGTAGAAGAAAGTACTGCCCTTACAGTAATAATACTAAATGTTAATGGATTAAACTCTCCAATCAAAAGACCTAGACTGGCAGAATGGATTAAATAACAGGACCCATCTATATGCTGTCTACAGGAAATGCATCTTAGACCCTAGGATAAATAGGTTGAAAGTGAAAGGTTGGGAACAGATATTTCATGCAAACAACAATCAGAAAAGAGCAGGAGTAGCTATACTAATATCCAACAAATTAGACTTCAATTTTAATTCAAATTAGACTTTTAACTGTAAAACAGTTAAAAGAGACAAAGAAGGACACTATGTATTAATAAAAAGAAACAATTCAATAAGAAGAGGTAACAATCATAAACATTCATGCACCGAGCCAGAGTGCTCCAAAATACGTGAGGCAAACACTGAAAAGAGAAATAGACACATCTACCATCATAGTTGGAGACTTCAATTTCCCACTCTCATCGATGGATGGAACATTTAGACAGAGGATCAATAAAGAAACAGGGAATTTGAATAATACAATAAATAGTGTGCAGAGAACTGGATATCCACATGCAAAAGAATGGGAAAGGATCCATATCTCACACCCTATACAAAAATTAACTCAAAATCAATCAAAGACCTAAACATTAGATCTAAGACCATAAAACTTTAAAATAAAATGTAGGGAAATATCTTATCAATCTTATAATAGGAGGTGGTTTCCTAGACCTTACACCCAAAGCATGAGCACTGAAGAAAGAAATAAATGGGAACTCCTCAAAATTAAAGACTTTTGTGCATCAAAGAACGTCATCAAGAAAGTAAAAAGACAGCCTACACAATGGGAAACAATATTTGGAAACAACATATAAGATAAAGGTCTAGTATCCAGAATTTATAAAGAGATTGTTCAACTCAACAACAAAAAGACAGACAACCCAATTACAAACTGGGCAAAAGACTTGAACAGACACTTCTCAGATGTGGAAATACAAATGGCCAAAAGGCACATGAAGAGATGCTCAACTTCCCTGGCTATAAGGGAAATGCAAATCAAAACCACAATGAGATATCATCTCACACCCACCAGAATGGCCATTATCAATAAAACGGAAAACGACAAGTGCTGGAGAGGATGTGGAGAAAGAGGAACACTTATCCACTGTTGGTGGGGATGTCAAATGGTACAACTGTTGTGGAAAGCAGTGTGGTAATTCCTCATGAAGCTAAGTATAGAATTGCCATATGACCCGGCAATACCATTGTTAGGTATCTACTCAGAGGACATGAGGGCAAAGACACAAACGGACATTTGCACACCAATGTTTATAACAGCATTATTTTCAATTGCCAAGAGATGGAAGCAGCCAAAATGTCCATCAACAGATGAGTGGCTAAACAAGCTGTGGTATATACATATGATGGAATATTATGCAGCTGTAAGACAGAATAAAGTTATGAAGTATGTGATAACATGAATGGAACTTAAGGACATTATGCTGAGTAAGATTAGCCAGAAACAAAAGGACAAATACTGTGTGGTCTCACTGATATGAACTGACATTAGCTAATGAACTTGGAGAATTTCAGTTAAAAACAGAAGTCATCAGGAGCTAGAAATAGGGTAGATATTGGGTAATTGGAACTGAAGGGATACAGATCGTGCAATAGGACTGATTGTAAAAACTCAGAAATAGATAGCACAATACCACCTAATTGAAATACAATAATGTTAGAACACTGAATGAAGCTGAATGTGAGAATGATAGAGGGAGGAGGCCTGGGGGCACAAATGAAATCAGAAATATATACAATAAAGACTGAGATGTTTTAATCTAGGAATGCCTAGAGTGTATAATGATAGTGACTAAATGCACTAATTTTAAAATGTTTTTTCATGAGGAAGAACAAAGGAATGTCAATACTGCATGGTGTTGAAAATAGATGGTAATTCATATTTTAAAATTTTAACTTATGAGTGAGACTAAAGCAAAAAATGTTTATTTGGTACAAAATTTATAGTTTGACTAGTGCATTTCCTAATATAATTTCATGAACAGTTTAATTGAACACCATAAGTACATGAGACCTTGAGTAGGGCATGACATCTTGTAGGTTTGTCCAGAGTGACGTCCCAATAAATCCCGGAGTGATTCAAACAGTGACTAAAAAAGTACTTGCAAAGTCCCCTTGGGGGAATGGTGAGAAAGGGGGAAAATTCAATTTTCCCATGTGGAGAATTCCTGATAGTCTCACAAGCAGCAGGAACAACCAAAGTCATAGGCTGAGCCCTTAGTCATGGGGTTTGTTCAAATGAAACTTATCCCCACAAAGGATAGGCTAAGCTTACTTAAAATTAGGCCTAAGAGTAACCCCCAGAGAACCTCTTTTGTTGCTCAGATGTGGTCTCTCACTCTCTCAGCCAACACAACAAGCAAATTAACTGTCCTTCCCCTCTCTACATAGGGCATGACTCCCAGGGGTGTAAACCTTCCTGGCAATGTGGGACAGAAATCCTAGAATGAGCTGGGACTCAGCATCAAGGGATTGAGAAAAACTTTTCAACCAAAAGGTGTAAGAGAGAAATTAGACAAAATAAAGTGTCAATGGCTAAGAGATTTCAAACAGAGCAGAGAGGTTATTCTGGAGGTTATTCTTATGCATTATATAGATATCACCTTTTTAGTTAAGGTATATTGGAGAGGCTGGGGGGAGCTGCTTGAAATTGTAGAGCCATATTCCAGTAACCTGTTTCTTGAAGATGATTGTATAATGATATAGCTTCCACAATGTGGCTGTGTGATTGTGAAAACCTTCTGTCTGGTGCTCCTTTTATCAAAGGTACAGACAGATGAGTAAAACATATGGGTTAAAAATAAATAAAGAATAGGGGAAACAAATGTTAAAATAAATGTAGTAGATTGAAATGCTAGTAATCAATGAAAGGAAGAGGTAACAGGTATGGTATGTATGAATTTTTTTCTTTTTTCTGAATTGATGCAAGTGTTCTAAGAAATGATCATGATGATGAATATACAACTATGTGATGATATTGTGAGTTACAGATTGTATATCAAGCATGGAATGATCATATGATAAAAAATTAAAAGCTTTTGTGCATCAAAGGACATTCTCAAGAAAGTGAAAAAGACAACTACAGAATAGGAGAAAATATTTGAAAACCATGTATCAGATAAGGCTTTAATAACCACAATGTATAGAGAGCACATACAACTCAACGACAAAAGACAATCCAACTTTTAAAAATGCATCAAACATTTCAATAAACATTTCTCCAAGCATTCAAATAGCCAATAAGCTCATGAAAGATGCTCAACATTATTAGCTGTGAAAGAAATGCAAATGAAAACTATAGTGACATACTACTTCATACCCACTAAGAGAGCTGTTATTTAAAATCTAAAAATAACACGTGTTGGCAAAGATGTGGAGAAATAGGAATCCTTCACATGGTCAGTGGGAATGTAAAATCCTGCAGCTACTGTGGAAAGCAGTTTGGCAGTTCCTTGGAAAGTTACATATGATATAAATAATTCCACCACCAGGTATATACCCATAATAATTGAAAGTGGGGTACCTGGACAGATATTTATATAACAATGTTCATCATAGCATTATTCACAATAGCCAAAATGTAGAAGCAACCCAAGCATTCAACAAAGATGAATGGATGAAAAAAATGTGGTAAATCCATAGAATTGAATAGTCATAAGAGGAAATGGTGTGTTAGTACATGTTATAACATAGATGAATCTTGAAGACAACATGTTGAGTGAAATAAACCAGACACAAAAGAGCAAATATTATATGATTCCTCTTCTGTGAAATACTTAGAATAAGTACATTCATATAGACAGAAATCAGAAGAGTTGTTACCAGAGGTGAGAACGGGGTGGGGAGGGGAATGGGGCATTATTACTAAATGAGTATGAGTTTTGATTTACAATGATGAAAGTGATCTGGAAACAGTGGTGAAAGTTACCCAGTTTCAAAGAATTGTCCACTTAAAATTGTTAAAATGCTCTTTATGATATGCATATTTTACCACAATTTAAATAGATGAAATTATATAAAATCTATTTAAGGGACAGAGATAAAGAATTTCCCTATCTCCTTTTCACAGCCACCTGTTTTTGCTCTATTTGCCCCATCTCTCACCTCCCATTCCTTATTCACAAGCCTGAACACACTTAGAGAGAAAAAAAAACCCTATAACCATGCTGGCCAGTCTCACTTCAAATTTATGGTAACTATGAGGTGGACCTTCAGAGCTGCTCTACAATCATGCTATGCTCCCCTAGAGGCGTGGTCTTCAGCTTAGACTGTGCAATCCCTTGGAGCACACAAAGACCTTATGAGGCCTAGAGAGTACGCCTAGTTATAAGGGTATCCATTCCCATATCCTTTATATTCTTTTCCTCAAGCTGATTTAGCTGAGAACTCTTCTGCAGATTCTTATTTCCCTCCTCCTTTTGACCATTGTCCCACTCCCTTCTCTCAAAGTGGAGGAAATGTAAAAATACCTGGGTTGCCAAAGAAGGTAACAATTTGAAATATTGTTTTTGGTGCTAAGAAAGCAAATGACTCTAATGACTGAGTAATGAATCCTTTTTACGTCACATGGTATCTGATTCTCTGCTTTCTATGAAATGGAAGGAGGATTAATTGATTGTCAGTTGAATATCATTGAAAATAATTTGTATCATAGCTCATTGCATGATTTTTGGCATGTAATTCAGAAGGAGCTCAAAGGAGTGTCATTTTGTAATAAAAGTATTTCCATTCACATTTACTTACTTGGGTGAACAAGGTCTCTTGGCCCTTACATTGATGAAAAATTAAAAAAAAGGAAGAAAACTAATGCTGAATACTATTTCATTCCATCAACATGTAGTCAATGATACACGTGCTAATAGTAATCTTATTGACAGATGCATTTCTGATAAATTTCATACATTAATAGTTATAATACACTTACGTTATTTTGATCAATGCATACTACTAATATAATAATAATTCAATCTAGAAGAAAGTTTGAACATTTACAGTCTTAAGGCCAAAGAGATAAAAAAAGAGAACTAATTGAATAATGTATTTTGTTGCAGAGAAATCTAGGGTGATCAATACAAGACACAGGCCTGAAATATATTAAATTGGAATGAAATTATGTTATACAAGTGAATGAAGTATGAATTCTAGAGGAAAAAGAATAAAGTAAAATTTCCAACTGTTGAACAAGAACTTGCATGTCTGTGTGTGTGTGTGTGTGGTTAAAATTTAAATACTTCTTCTAATTTTGAAATACTTTCAAACATTTGGACCGTTATAAAAATAATACAAGACCCATACAAAGAACTCCAGATGACCCTATCTTTCAGATATCCAAATTCACTAATTTTAACCTTTTGGCACATTTGTTATATCACCTCTCTCTCTCTCTCTCTCTCTCTCTCTCTCTCCCTCTCTCTCTCTCTCTCTCCATCTATCTGTCTGTTGTTTATCTATTTTCTGAACACTTGAGTGCATGTTATATACATCATGCTCCTTGAATACTTAATTCTACCATGTACATTTCTTAAGAACAAGGATATTCCCTTATGTACATCTTAACTGCAGTTATCAAGTTCAAGAAGTTTAGCAGTGATCTTAAGCTTACAGTTTACATTACAACTTTTTCATATGTCCCAATAATGTCTCCTAGAGCCTTTTCCCCTCCCTTTTTAGATTCCATCCAGGATCATACCACATTTAATTGCCCTTGTCTCTTTAATTTAGTTGCTCTTTTTTATTTAAAATTATTTATTCTTTAAGGCAGTGCATGAGAGCATTAATTTTTTTTCACCATATAGTTGTGCATTTATCATCACAATCAATTCTTTTTTTCTTTTTTTGTGAAAAATAACATATATACAAAAAAGCAATTAATTTCAAAGCACATCACAAAAATAAGTTGTAGAACAAATTTCAGAGTTCGGTATGGGTTATAATTCCACAATTTTAGGTTTTTACTTCTAGCTTCTCTAAGATACTGGACACTAAAAGAAATATCAATATGATTCAATAATCATACTCATTTGTTAAACCGTACCTTCTCTGTATAACTCCACCTTCATCTTTGATATTTCTCCCACTCTTTAGGGGAATTTGGGCTATGGTCACTCTCTCTTTTCCATGTTGGAAGGGGCTGTCAATAACATGGGATGGGGGATAGAAATAGTTGATGTTCTGGAGAGGCTGGACCCTCTGTATTTCAGGACTTATCTGGTCCAGGTACCCATTTGGAGGTTGCAGGTTTCTGGAAAGTTACTCTAGTGCATGGAACCTTTGTAGAATCTTATATAACACCCTAGGTGTTGTTTATAGTTGGCAGAAATGGTTGTGGTTGTGGTTTGGTAAGTTATGATAGGTGGCAATGTTTAATTGAAGCGTGCATAAGAGTGACCTTCCGAATAGCCTCTTGACTCTATCTGAATTCTCTCAGCCACTGATACCTTTTTTATCACACTTCTTTTCCCCCTTTGGTCAGGATGGCATTGTTGACCACATGGTACAAGGGCCAGACTCATCCCTCGGAGTCATCTCCCATGCTGCCAAGGAAACTTTCTCCCTGGATGTCATGTCCCACATAGCAGGGAGGGCAATGATTTCACTTGCAGAGTTGGGCTTAGAAAGAGAAAGGCCACATCTGAGCATCAATAGAGGTCCTCTGGAAGTAACTCATAGGCATATCTATAGGTAGGCTAAGCATCTCTGCTACACACATAAGCTTCTCAAGAGCCAGCTTCAAGATCAAGGGCTTAGCCTATTGATTTTCATGTCCCTAATGTTTGACACAGTATCAGGGGTTTTCCTCGCGGTAAAATTTAATAGATTCATAGTTTTTCTCCCATCCTTCAAGAGACTTTGCCAATGCTTTTTTTATTATCTGCTTAACATACCCTGGGATTTATCCAGGCATTACATTTAGCTATACAGGATTAAAGGCCATCATTATAATCTAGGTTCCCTGTGTTTGGATTGTTTAAATGATCCAGACAAGTTGAGTTAGATTATATGCTTCAGAAAATTTAGGTTCCAGACAAAAATAAGCCTTTCTTCCTTTGGTCTCAAAGAGTAGATGAGTTTCTGAAATACAGACAATATCTTCCTGACCACTGTATTCTGAATAACCTTAATCCTGACCTGATCAGCTTCATTCTTATCTCTTAATACCAGGTTATACATATATAAAACAGCCTTTCAAAATTGAGAAACAACAATTACTTCTCTAGGCTAAAAATGACTAATATAAGAGTGTATTAGTTAGGGTTCTCTAAAGAAACAGAATCAACAGGGAACACTTGCAAATATAAAATTTATAAAAGTGTCTCACGTGACCGCAGGAACACAGAGTCCAAAATCCACAGGGCAGACTGCGAAGCTGACGACTCCGATGGAGGGTCTGGATGAACTCCACAGGAGAGGCTCACCAGCCGAAGCAGGAATGGGGCCT
>PVIY010035443.1:0-26286 GCA_004026745.1 Myrmecophaga tridactyla
TGGAGAACTGTAACACACTTCTTCCATACCCTTAACCCTTTTGTTAATTTGTCTACTTAAGTAAATTTTCATTTCTTTAGATACAATTTCTTTAAGGGCTGGTCTTGATATAGGATTTTGTACTAAGGGGGTTCATTGGAAACTTCCAGAGTCAATCTTCACTCCTTTTCTATTGCCATTAGTCATCTGACCTTTTTGTTTTTCTTTTTCCTGATGTCTTTTAGTTGAAGATACTTCACAAACTACCAGGAGAAGTGGTTGAATTACCAACTCCTCATAAGTGCCTCCCAAATCTTGACAGCTCCAGTTTCCTTATAACATCAGAATAAGAGAAAGCTTTATTCTCTTTTGGATTCATTTGGACTACTTTACTTGAAAAATTAGTGACAGTTTCTGAGATTTTCATCTCTTACCAGATATACAGTATCTGCAAAATGGAGATAGAATTAAATGTTTGAATGACACTTCAACATTGGGCTATGTGAGTGTCATTTCTAGGACAACCAAATGATAGTTCTGCAGGAAGTTATGGATTCTCCTTTAAATACACACATAGACACACATAGAAACCCTATGAGCTGTTTAAAAACATTTGCACAGTCTACCCACATTTCCCATTATTCCAAAATACAAAAATAAAGTAATTCCTAATTGATTCACCTTTTTCAGCCTGCTGAGCAAATCCCTGAATGGCAGGCATGGAGAATGAAGACAGCCAAGCTAATTATCACCCTGCCTTTTTGTCTTTTTTATAAGTGCAAAGAACTCAAAGGTCTCAGGGACAGAACAAGAACTAGGAAAATTCAAAGTTACAACCTCAAGCAGTTTCCATCAAACCACTTCCTTCCCAATTTGCTATATGCAACCTAAGCCAATCCCTTTAATGAATGGGAAAATCCATTTTCCTCAGCTACTGTGGAAAATCTGCCTTCAAGAGGTAAAACTGTAAAATCCCTGACTTGGTGAATATTCAAGCAGTAAATGGATGACCTGAAGTTATAATTTTTTTTTTTTTTGGCATGGACAGGCACTGGGAATCAAACCCAGGTCTCTGGCATGGCAGGCGAGAACTCTGCCTGCTGAGCCACTGCAGCCCCCCCCTATAATTTGTTTTTTAATGTAAAAACAAATACACTTGAAACCAAAACTTGTTCAAATATACTCCTATCTAAAATGCCAAGTTCTTCACAAGACTCATCATTCTTTAGAAGCTAAACCAATTAGAATTGGGGAACATTTGACTTAGATCATCTGACTTTCAATCACTGGTTAGACTTCATGATGTGCTTTATCCATAAGGATTTTCAATTATTAAAAATTTCACAAAATTTTATTGCCCAGTTAGTTGTCATGCAATAAAAAAAAAGCATTGTGAAAAGCTTTTGAGTTAAGCTGTAAGTTAAATTTGTATAACTAATTATTGGATCACTTTCTAGCTCTTGCTTTTCCTTCAAAGGGGAACCAGAAGTTTAAGGGTAAACCTTGCTTATCTTCAGATTTTTTCCATTGTTCCTATACTTCAGTGGACATTGCCATTTTAATTTAAACTAATAGCAGATTATTAGATCTATATATAATATAAGACAAAAACATTTAGCTTTTGAGAAGACTGCAATTGTAGAAGAGGGTATGATCATTCAAACACTATGAAAATCTAAAATGTGATTTACATATTTTTGCCTTTTCACCAAGAGTAATAGTTGTGTTAGATGTGGCATATGTGGCTTTTGGGGACTGTAGATTGCTTTTTATTTCTATCTTACTTATTTTTTTCTATAAATAAATCTCAGCACCTTGTTTGGGTTATAAACAGCTCTGAAAACTCTAGGAAGGGAATTGCAAGTCTCAAAATACCAAACAATGAATAATTTTCCATCCAAATCTCTTTGCCTAGAGCTTGGTAGTGGTAGCACAAAGCGTAGTAGCAAAAAGATATTTTTAAAATAAATAACTCCTATTATTTATTTTTTCAGATTACAATGATATTGTTTGTACTTAACATAGTTGGAAAATACATTTTTTAAAGGAAAGGTATAAAAGCCACCCATAATTTGCTACCGAGAAGCAGTTACCATTTTAAAATTATTTTTATGTAAAAAATTTTTAATATAAAAATTTATATAAATTTTTATAAAGAGAAGGAAGAACATAATCCCAAAACCTTTATAAACAGTAATGCTCAAAGGATAGAGTGTAGTTGTATTTAGTTGGAAAATTTTCTCAAATGTCATAATAAATATATTGTATTTAAATCAAGGAAAACAACCTAATTTGATGAAATACAGTAACCTGTTTGTCTAGCCCAATAATTTATGAATAAAGCATAATTAATGACTCAAGAACATGCAGTAGTTCTAGGTTATGATGGTGAAGATTAAATTTACGTAAAGGTTGAAATCATAGAAGGAAAAGAACGGGAGTTGAAAATTCAAATGCTCATACAGTGATCAAGCTGGTAATATAAATAAGTGGGTACAAATATCTGTCTATAGGAAATAAAAAAAACTGGGAAGTTCTCAGTTCCTGCCAGTTGCTACCACTCAAAACAACAGGCCTGGGTGGTGGTGTTACATTCTTCTCTTTTTATTTTGTTGTTGTTCCTTCAAGAGAAGTCAGTTTGTTTTATGTACTATCTCTTAATTTAAAATTTTTCAATTAAATATAATGTTTTCAAATATGTAGGCCAGTCTACATGACTGTTAGCCAAATTTGGCCTGGAGGTAACTAGTCTGCAGCCCCTGATTATCAGAAACTAGACTGGATCGGGGTTGGACCTAGATCATATTTCTGATCTTCATGACAGTGCTGAGCACACAATCAGCTTACACAAACAGAATTCTATATTGATCTAAACTTTGGGGTTTACTGACTAGTAGGCAGAATAATGACCCCCCTCCCCCAAAGCTGTCCACAGCCTAATCCCCAGAATCTGTGAATATGTTGCCTTACATGGCAAAAGGGGTTTGGTAGGTGTGACTAAGGATAAAGACTTTGAGATGAAGATTATCCTGTACTAGGGTGGGCACAATCTAAACATATGAATCCTTAAAAATGGAAGAGGAAGGAAGAAGCATAGGTCAGAGAGAAGGGACTGAGATGGATTGGACTCATCATCCCTGACTCAGAAAAGAAGGAGGAAGGGGGTTACAAGCCATGGACTGCAGGGGCCCCTAGAAAATGGAAAGGGAAATGAAATGGATTCTCCACTAGAGCATCCAGAAAGGAATGCAGCCCTGCCCTGCTGAAACCTTGATTTTAGCCCACTGAAACTGATTTCAGATTTCTGACCTCTAGAACTATAAGAAAATAAGTTTGTATTGTTTAAGCCTGTAAATTTATGATGATTTGTTACAGCAGTCAATAACACATTAATACACTGACCTTGGCCTATCATTTCGTAGAATAGGAAACTAAAGTCCATAGAGTTTAAAGACTATGCTAGCAGGAAAAACAAGTCTTCAGAGTCCTAGTCCAGTGATGTTTTCACCAGACTACCTTGATTGCTATCAGTTTGCCCTCACGTAAGTTTCTCATAATGGCAGAATGAATAATATGCCAAAATACTTTTTTGTAAAAAAGGAGAAACATTCTGTTTAATGAAGATTTGCTGGAGCAATGATGTTTGATTTGGGATACAGAGATAGGTACAGAAGGCAAGTAAGTGGAAGAAGGAGGTGTATTCAGTTAAAAACTCAAACCTGCTCCAATATCCATTATGCTGATCTTTTGTTGTTATGTAAATGTCTGCCTTTGAGCCTTTGCTGTCTAACCGGTTTGGAATTTGCAGATATTAAAACAGCTTGGGCTTGGGTTGCATGTCCTGCTGTCTCTGGAGGATTTGTAAGAATCTGTTATCCCATGGATTATGCATATTTTCTGTTGGCTTCAATATCACCCATCTGCAATGTAACTGGAGCTGTGATATGCCTGCTGAGATCATGATTACAACCACAGCTCGACAGCAACAGCAATGCTAGAGTCAGCAGCATGAAGGGCATTGGAGCTCAGGCTTGCTTGGAAAATCTGTCCGCTTTCACTTCTGCTTCCCCTTCAGTGTGTTGTAGGACACCAGCCTTATTACCACAGACAGACTTCTAAAAAGTCCACAATTAGGGCTGGGGCCCAGTGCCTGGGCTGCTGCTCCCTGAGAAATGGTGTAGAATCATACCAGGTAGGGACAGGAAAAGGTTCTGCTTTATGGTCCTAAAAACCACAAACATCCTACTCCAATTTTATTTAAGGCTTACGGGTTGTCCTTTCAAGTTGTCCTTGATATTCATTTTAGCCAGTTTTTACTAGGAAAAATATTCCAGGATGAGAATAAAGAGGGAAAAAATGTAGCATATAATATCATCTGTCCTTGATCTTCTGCAAAATGTCCCAAATTGATCACCTCTCCAATCATCCCTGTGCTGTCAGAGCTGCTGTAAGCAAAAGTGCCTTAATGTCCATGTCTCATCTTAGGCAAATAGCTGAGAGATGGTATTGTTACATCTCCCTTCACCAGAAGTGACATGAAGGGTACCTGGAAGTATTCTTCCTTTGAGCCAATTAAAGAGAAATATATAACTTCCAGGGGATGATGGAGAGAGTTGAGCCCAATATCACAAATCAATCCTTGTTGTCCTCAGATGTGCATTATAATCTCCATCTCTAATATTATGATTTCCCAGAGTACTTCAACCTTTTCTGAGTTCAAACCCTACCTCAGTTTAGTATTTCAACTTTGTATTCAACCTTGAATATTTCCTGTGTACACTAGCCAGTGGCAAAACTACAGCTCAAAGTAGCCAAAGCATAAAGAATTACTGACAAATACAACTAAAATATCCATCATTATAGCATTAACTTCTGGAAAGCTGTCTCTATTTCTCTCTGGGTTCTGTTTTCCTCCCAGTTGGCTCTATTCTTACCTAAGTGATCACTAGATAGCTACCAGAAGCTTTATGCTTATATTCTATTTTCTCAACAACTCCAGAGGAAAATCATAATTTCTATCCAAAATTTCCAATGAAAGACTCAGAATTGAGTCTGACTTTGGGTACCCTGACTTGACCACATGCCCAACCCTAAACCAAATACCATAGCCCAATGTGATATAATTATTCATTGTTAGACACCTAGATGCAGCAATAGATCAGTTCCATCTCAATCATAGTCTAAGTGCAGTTTGCTTTTCCAAGGAAATTCAGAGTACTACTCAAGGAAGAAAGGAAAAGAATGCTGAGCTGGCAAAATGACCAGAATTCAGTTTATCCTGACCCAGAGCCAGAATTATCGCAGGGGCCCTACGAGATGAGAGGGATTATGGGTGTGTTTTGTTCTCTGTTTCCAAACTTTCTGTAATGTTATGATATTGTTCTATTTTTAAAATGAGCATGGAGGGCATGGAGTAAAGAAATAGAAAATTGATGCCAAGTTTGTAATATAAAGGTCAAAGGTTTGCTTCCAAATAAAGGAATCTCCAATTTCTAATAAATGTTACCCTTTTTAAATCCCCTCCATGTGTATCATCTCATTTGATCAGTTTTTAAAGTCACTCCTTTGGAAGATGACTAAATAAGACAAATGACATTATGAATAAGACATCCAAATGAGAGTTCTGCTTCACTAGAGTATATTGCTCTGAAACCAAAGAAGTGGCTCCAAAATCTTTCCAAGAAAACATGTTTGAAAAGATATTTTTTTAAGAAAAAAGAATAAATATTTCAACTGATTTAAAACCCTATGGGAGAGGACTACTATAAAGTTCCTTAGCCCAGCAGATTCAAGACCCTCCTTCACCAAGTCCCTAACTGTCTCACTAGCTTTGTCTCCTACTATATATTCCCAACTATGCACCCTACTCTCAGCAAACTGGTCCATTTGCTGTCCCAGCAATCCACCAAGCATTTTAACCATTCCTGTCTTCTACCTAATTCACTGACTGTGGGATACCCTTCAGCCTATTCTTTGTATATAAAACCCTTCTCATCTTTATTGGCTATATTTTCTAAGAAGCATTCCCTGTTCCTCTTATTAAGTTCCTTGTGCTCTCAAAGTATATTATGAATACTCCTACCTGGCCTTTATTTCATTCTGCCTTATATTGTGGTTAGTTATGTGCCCTTAGTGGGCAAGGCTGTGTCATTTTGTGTATATTTATAATTTCTTCTTCACCCTGAAGAGCTCCATTGAATTGCTAATTGCATTTTATTTTATATACTGTTTTATTTTATATTATATTATTTTATTTACTATATCATTATATATTTAGAAAAGATTGGAGTTATTCCTTCACAAACTACAGAAAGTACAAAATATGTCAAATCTTTAATATTAAGTATATAACATTTTCCATAGAAGCCTGTTATTTTATCTCCTCTTAGGGACAAAAGAGCTCCATTGAATTGTTAATTTCATTTTATTTTATATTATATTATTTTATTTACTATATCATTTTATATATTTTTAAAAGATTGGAGTTATTCCTTCACAAACTACAGAAAATACAAAACATGTCAAATCTTTACTATTAAGTATATAACATTTTCCATAGAAGCCTATCATTTTATCTCCTTCTCCTAGGGACAAAAGAGAAGAGGAAAATAGTTCTGAACTATATGAAATAGAAAAAAAGTTCTTAGAATGAAATCAGGCTCTCCTCACTATAATGCGACTGTGGCAAGCATCTGAAAATAAAACTCTCACTCAAAAGGCAGCCAGATACAACCCTGGTAGCTGAGCCAGCATCTTTCCAGAGACACTTCCCAGGTAGCTAAATACAATCATGCACAATCCTCTCTGCCAAAGCCTGAAGCTAATTAGGAAGTTTCTGGAAAGGAATAGTGAGACATTTAATAAAAGGCCCACCACAAGCTATAGCATCCATATAATGTCTTTTCACAATGCCAGAGTTTCTTGTTTGCCATTAAACAATCACCAAACAAATAAAAATGAGAAAGGAGAGTTGGTGATGATGAAATTTTGGTGAGCCATGCGATATTTTTATGACTTTCAGTATCAGAACACTTCTCTTATAAAGTAAAAACAGCAGAGAAGAAGCTCACATTTTCTTTTCCCATAGATATGACTTCTAAATGTCTAATTCAGCTGTCCTTTTGAGCACCTTTAAAGTAATTTCCTTCTGAAAGAATTAATATCCCATCTAGGTTTTCCATCAAGTTTGATTAATTAGGTGATAAAACAGATACTTTTACAAAGTTACATCATCATAAAGAAGGCTCATTTTTAAATAGTCAGGGAATGTCAGGGAAGGAGAGCCCTGACCCTCTAACACTACACCAGTGATACTTAGCTATCTAACATCAGGCATCATTACAGAAGCAATTTCTAACATGTGCAACCCCAACATCCATCAGTTAATATAGAGTATAAATGAGTGTCCTAGGCATCTGATGAGAGCTGTGGTTTCGTTGATATTTTTGTTAATTTTGAATTCCTACTCATATTTTCATAGAATCTCAAAACAGAAAGGAGCATTAAAGATAATACCTTTAGCCCAGAGATCACAAACTTCTAGGCCACCTTTTTGTTTCTTTAAAGTCCCTATACCTATTTGTAATGGTGACTTAAAGTATGGTTCATCAATTTGGGGAGCAACATGATTATGATTCCTCATAGGTATATAACACTTTATAGTTTATTAACACTTTTTCACAAATTATATTCACAAATTATCTCTGTGAATTGTCCCACTACATTCTCCCAAATACAACCCAAAATTACAGAATCTCATAAAATGGTAAAAACAGTTTAATTGTGAAATAACTTTTAAGTAGCAGATATAGTTTTCTTTATGGGAAAAAGAATTATGTGATCATATTTCAGAAATCTGAGTGCCTGATTAATTCATTATCAGCAGCAAGCACTTATCAGAGGGCATGTATCAGAACCACAGCATTCCAAGTTTTCAAGCCTTAAATGCAGAATATAATTTTAATCTTGTTGAGCCATGAATCATATTTAAAGGGTGTTTAGTAGATTCATGTCAATATAAATATTAACAAGACTGCCATATTTCAGATTATTTCAAATATAACAGAAGATAAGAAAGAGTTAATAAAGGCCAAAAGTAAAGAAAAAAAGAATGAATGGTTGAAATAATTATCCTAAAAATTGAAAATTCAAGTTTCCCAAAGTCCAGCAATCATGCCCAAAGGCAGAACAAGTAAATTGTTTATGTAGAATAATTTTGGAATTCAAGAAAAAAGCTAACAAAATCATTTTCATCAAATCCTTCCCATCTGCTGGTTAATGCCTGAAATAAATAAATAAATAAATAAATAAATAACTCAATTAATAAATAAATAAGGTTGAGGAACTGACCCTATTAAAATTCTAGTCCTTTTTGGGATAGAGTGGGAACCATACAAGCTGCTCTTGGTTATCTATACTCACTGTAACCAGTAGTATAAAAGAGTGAAATTTTTTAAGGTGAAGAGCTGATGATGAAGGAATGATACCACGTACTGTGTTACTGTTAGGTGCCAAGCATTTGATAGCTACCATCTCATTTAACTCTCACATCACTGCTATGATTTAAGAATTCTTAGCCATATTTTGTATATAAGGAAACCGTGGTTCACAAAAGTTAGATCATTTACCTGACATTTGGGGGGAGCAAATGAAGAACATGGATCTTATGGAGGCAGAGCTGAACCATCAAGGAAGTTGAATTGATTCTAAACCAAGGCTGAGCCATTGACTTGGGTTTCATAAAAGAAGCCTCAGTGTTGAAAGACTTATTTCCTGAAGTAATTGAATAAAGTGACATTCTGAATTGGGAATTAAATAGGCAGAAGAGACCAAGAGAGAAAAGACACTGCTCTCTCTGTCTCTCACATACACAGACACACACTTAAATCCAAAGTCCACTGATAAAGAAATAGAAAAAGCCATCTAATTAGCCATGCACTTAAAATCACATTTCCTAATGTTTTATGATTCTGTCATGACAAGGGTACATATTTATAGAGACAAAGAATATTGAGGGTAAGGAGGGATTTTAATTCATGGCAAGAAGAAGTTGATTAAAAAAATAAATGGCACTGAACTTTGCCTCAGATTTGAACAAAGGATGTGGGGATTCCTCAAATATAAATGATTTTAAAAGTTAATGAGGTCTACAACCAGGATATTTCCTGGGTTTGCCAAGCAAAGACATAAGATGATTTAATACTCATATTAACAAAGATGAGAGGAATGGGAATAGTTATTTGATTTTTATTTTGTTAAGAACTTCCCTAGAGGTTTTGTTTTCTTAAACAGCATTTCACCCAAGAAAGAATTTTGGAGACCACAAAATGAAACAGAATCATGCAAACTGAAAACGGTTAACTAGATGTGACCTCACTAATTGCATGAATTATCAAGATAGCAAAGAAAAAATAATTAAAAATGAGCAATTACATATATCAAAAACATTGATAAAAGTAGCATTAGAAAAACAATTCTGAAGTTTCCCAAAACTCAAACTCACTGCTGACTCATAGTCAACCTGATCCGACAATGTCGATGCTGATCACCAATCCCATTTCATAAGGATCTCTTCAATGTTTTCTTTATGAAAAAAAGTTTTCAACACTATGAAAAACTAGAAATAGCCAAAATCCTACAATAAAAGAAGGAGAGCAAGATGTAATGAGAAAAGCATTCAACCAAATCTTAGTCCTGGCTCCCCTTGGGGCTCTAGGATTCCAACACTTAAGCATCATGTATTTCAATCTGTAAAATAAGGAGGTTGAAATAGATAAACTCTGGCATCTCACACTCTATTATTTTATGAGTCATTTTTGACTGGGTTTTTAAAAATCCACGTAGTTCAAAAGCTTCTATACCATCAGTTTAAACATTAATTAATTTAAAAATTAAAACAGCCTGCACTCAGGAGTGTCCCCTCAAGAAATTCTTCAAAATTCTGCTTTCCTTAGAGCATGCCAAATGAAGTCTACTCCTACACACACTACTGTTCCCTAATTGATGCAGAAGAGCTGGCAATTTTTTTTTCAGAAAACAAAGTGCTAGGAATTTCTGTGCTAATTAAATTCTCCTTTATTCTCGCCACAGCGCGGCTAGCTTAACTAGCATTTCACTGCCCTCTCTTGGTAGATAGTGAGATAACAGAAACGGATTGGAATTTGGCTTCAAGCTTCAAGAAAATACTCTGATTCTTACCAGTAGGGGCAGCTACTGACTAATCAAGTATAAATGCAATATGTAATGCTTAAAGGACAGCAATGTGCTGCAGGTTGTTTTTCTTAGTGAGCAACTCACAGATGGAGAGTGACGTGCTGAGAGATTATTAGGGAGTGTTCTGGGGATCAACACTTCTCAGAGAAAAGAAGAAAGAAGGCAGGAGATGGGCTGCAATACTGTTCCAACAAAGGTCTCAGTCAACCCCACAGCGAGCCCTGAGGCTGGGATGGCCCTTTCCCTGTCCTGAGTTGGGCAAGGACACTTGACCTTCATAGCTTCATATTAACTGGCACCATGGAAAGTACCCCAATAAAGTACCATGATTTTGAGCAAGATGACTGTTCAGACAAGGGAAGTTCCTGGAGAGAGCTGATCATGAAGGATGATCAGCTCCTGGCTCTCTCAAAAGGAGAGTCTGGGTGGTGTGTGGCAGTGCCCACTAAATAATTACTCTATGTTCTATAACTTTCTGTTTCTTAATAAACACCATGCAAATAGCCTTAAAAATCATTATAGGGTGGTCCGATGGTGGCTCAGCAGCAGAATTCTAGCCTGCCATGCTGGATACTTGGGTTCGTTTCTCGTGCCTGCCCATGTTAAAAAAAAAAATCATTATAAAAATCAAAATAATTAAATACAGGAAATGGTGCAGCCACTTTGAAAAAACACTTAAAAATTTTTTTTAATTGCACGTATCAAATGAGTTAGTAACCCCACTCCAAAGTGGGAGAGAAATGAAAACATATGTCCACAAAAGGTTTTTGCAATGTTCACAGCAGCATTATTCATGATAATCAAAAAATGGAAACAACCCAATGTCCACCAACTGGTGACTGTATAAACAAAATGTAGTATATTCATTAAGTGGAATAGCATTCAGCAATCAGAAGGAACAAATATTAATTTATATGTGCTACAGCATGGGTGAATCTCAAAGACATGATGCTAAATGAAAGTAGCCAAATGAAAAAAACACATATTAAATGATTCCATTCATATGAAATGTCTAGAAAAGGCAAATCTAAAGAGACAAAAAGTAGATAAATGGTTGCTGGATGCTGGAGGTGGGAACAGGAAGTGATTACAAAGTTTACGATTGACTTTTGGGGTGAAAGAAATATTCTATCATGAATCTTGGTGATGGCACTACTCTGTAAATTTATTTAAAATATTTGAATTTTATACTTAAAAAAGTAAATTTCATAGTAACTAAATTATACTCAAAAGCCATGGGAAGGAAGGAAGGGAGAGAGTGAAGGAGAGGGGGAGATAGGCAGACATAACTCAAACAGTGTTTTTTTCTCTGAACAGGACCATGGGGATTAAAATAATAACGCCGTAACCTTCCTCTGTCAGAAAATGTCAAATCAGCAGGTCCTTGAGTGTCAACATTAGCAACTAAATTCATTTTGGGGAAGGCTTAGCATTAACTAGATCTCATAAACAGTATGACAGATACCTCTGTAAGAGTGGTAGCCGACGGGTCTGTCAGTCATACAAAATACCAACAAACTCTGAAGATACAAATATTCAGTGTACATATTACACTTCATCTTCACCCAGTCTGACAAATGGAACTGCTCTTCCTTACTTCTATATTTACATATCAATACACATAATAAAACTTATTTTTCCCCACCAAGATTACCTCTGATCACTTTAATCTGACTTCACCATGATACAAAATACACAGGGGACAAAAGGAGTAGTGAGGATGAAGAGAGAGAAGAAGAGGTATCTAACCTCTATTGAGAACTATATTCCAGTACTGCCCTAGGTACTCTTCGTATATTAAGGCATTTTAATTCACTATCAAGGAGAAAGTATTTCTATTTAATGAAGAAGAAAGCTGAAGCTCAAAAGATTAAGCAATTCATCTGAAGCCATCTAGGATTGTAAAATGACTACAGATAAGACTATAAACTAGACAATATACAAATAGAAAACTATTCTATGATTGTCTTCTTAGTTTATGTAGCCATACTGTACCCCTACGTATAAGGATGGATCATATTAATACCTCCTAGGCCAGTGCTACTTAAATATAGTCTGTGGACCCACACTAGTTCATAGACTGTTGCTGATTGTTGCCAAGATAACCACAGAATATAAGGTTAACTATTTAGGAACTTTCATTGTAATTTAACATTGCCATGACATCCACAGGTGAAGCTGTTGAACTCAAGTGGCAAGCTGCTTGGGTCTACACAATAGGATCATTTTACAAATTTTCCATTTTTCAGGTTGGTTTCTCATCTATAACTCACAAGCAACTAAAAATTTGAGAAAAATGTAAGCATTTTATTCAGTTTCCAAGGCTGCTCAAAGCAGATATCATGAAATGCATTAGCTTAAACAATGGGAATTTATTAGCTGACTGTTTGAGGCTAAGAAAATGTTCAAATCAAGGCAAAGACTGGCTGCAGGTAATCCTTGGCAACTGTGCCATGTGGCAAAGTGTTTGCTGGTCCCTTTTTTTCCCAGGTTTTGTTGCTCTTAGCTTCTTGTCCCTGGCAGGATGAGAGGAATTGCTCTCCCCACCCCGTCTCTCTCTTTCTCTGTGTTCATTCTATTTATAAAGGACTCTAGTAATAGGATTAAGTCTATTCTTGAATGTTCACATCTTGACTGAAATAGCCTCATCAAAAGGTTCTACTTAAAATGGGTCCATCCCCACAGGAATGGATTAACTTTAAGAACATGTCTTTCTGAGGTACATACAGTGTCAAACCATCACAATCTGTTTATTTGTAAATCTTATTTTTATAATAATTTAAATTTTAGATCAATACTGTTCTTTTTAAATTTATACTTTAATGGTATGAGCTAATTTAGAGAAATAAAATTATTTTATATTTAATTCTAATTACATACGCTGAGAAAAACTTTGCTGAGATTTTTTTTTGTCAAGAATACACACGATTTATAAATGCAGGAGTAGTAATTAATCAAATTCTGATGATAGAATTTATTCCAAATAAATGAGGACCAAAAGAATAAGTACTAATTCTATTCAGAAATATAAAACTTCACATTATTACTTTATTGTTGTAGCTATAATTGAGGGTGAAGTACTAAAATTACAACATGTTATTTGTGGAGATATACTGTCCAATCAAAGCTTAACCAGCTCTTAATGAGTGTGAGTTTTGGTTTAGGATGATGAAAATAATCTGGAAGTAGATAGTAGTGAAAGGGACATAGTTTTGACAATGTATTTAATGTTGAAGTATTGTTCAATTAAAATGAAAAATGTACTATGGTAAAAGGTCTAAGATATAGTATTCCTCTGCAAGTTCATATGATTTTAAATATATGCCCATATTGTAAAAACACAAAGCAAACAAACAAAACCTCTAATCTAAGGTAACAGTTGTCAGGATGGTCATTATCCTTGTGAGTTAAGGTAAGGATGGGAAGGATCATGAGGGCCTCTGAGAGTGCAGATAATGATCTGGGTGCTAGTTACATGGGTGTTCTCATTTTGTAAAATGGCATCAAGCTGAACTCTTATGATTTGTGTACTTTTATGAAGGATGTTATATTTGAATAAAGTGTACAAAAATAAATTAAAAAGCAAAGTAAACATAAGCAGCTCTTTCATATAAAACATAAGTAAATACAAAATCAAAGCAGTCTTTAAAATAAAGAGCATTAAATAAAAAAGCTAATAGAAGATGTTCACTGTTTCACATGTAAATATTAGTGTTTCCTAGGCTTTTTCAGAAAACACTTCAAGTTGCTAAGAACACATATGAAAATGTCTCCTTAGAAAAATGACTTACAAAAATTTTTTATTGGAAATGTACATGAATCTACAGCAAAGAAAGTAGCTAAAATATTACTTTTTCTATGACACAATTGACCAATATATGTAGGCACTGGCTAATAATATGGAAAACCAACTCGTAGAATAAAGCAAGGTAGCAGAGTATGTTTTCATTGCTAATATGGCAATGCTTTCAATATATATTTAATTTTAACATGAAAGATAGTGATGAAATTAATGTTATATCTTTTACTTTTTGATTTTCAAGACACTCTTATTCTGAAAGGACTTATTTTGGTGGAATTAAGTATGGGAAAGAATTGAATCCTTCTGTTCTCATGAGAGAATAATATTTTCTTTCATGCATTTCACACTGGCACTTGACAGAATCTGTTGTTAGAATTTTACATTGAGAACATAGTAAGTATTTTTTCTTATGCATAAATGCAACATAAACAGAACAAATAATTCTAGAAAGAGTGCATGATTAGTAATTTACTTTAGTGTTTTGATCTGTTTTCATTTAAACCAGTGACTGTGGAAATTAGACAAAGGATATTAAAATCACAAATCCTCCTTCTTGATGACTATACAGACCTCAGTAATCAAGAGTCAGAACTGAACTTACTCATCAGTGTACATATGGGTCCATGTACTAAAGAAATGAAAATGAAAGCAGATTCACCTTTTATCCGAATATTTCTATTTTCTTCTGCCCTCAAACAAAGTATCATTTCCAAAATAGAATTTTGTAACATTATTAAATAAGTCATACTGCCTTGGATGAAAAATAAATAAACAAATTAAAAAATAATATTTCTGATTGACCATGATGGCGGCATAAGATACTCCAGGGTGACATTCCAGCACTCCTCTTTCAACAATGAGCAAACCTGGCAGAGCCATCTTCCTCAGAACTTCAGAAAGCAGTTAAGAATTTGCTTGAGTGCCAAATTTTTTAAAACGTTAAAAAATAGTAGAAGAAGCTCTTGGTGCTCTTTATGGACCCTCTATAACCCCTCCCTGGTATGCTGTAGAGCCACCCTGCACTACCACTGTGGGGTAACTGGCCCTGTTTTGCAAGAAGCAGAGTGACCCCTATGCACATACAAGGGTGCCTGTATAGTTAAGGCCAAGTTATTGGGTGGCAGCTGAAAGACTGAGTGAGGAAACTCACCCCTAGCTCACCCTTCCAAAACTTGGTTTGGAGGCAGAAGCAGCTGGTGAATAGCCAAAGCACTGTAAGAAACAATTAAGTGAAAATTACCTGGCAAAGTATAACTTGATTTAAGCCATACAATACAGCACCTAGTGAGAGAGAAAGATTGTTTCATAAGGAGCATAGGAAGCACTGAAATTTCTAGAAAGAGAGGAATTCCTAAGGCCATGAGCAAATGCAAGCCCAGGACAAGAAACAGACTTCACATATGTCTCAGCATGGTCTACTTGAGCAGGGGGGTAAATTCTGAAGGAGAGCACCAGCCAAGCCAGTCAATTTGCAAAGATGTGAAAGATGTTTTGTGACTTGGTTTGTTTATTTTTGTTAGCTCCTGGGACTCAAGGAAATTCCTGTCATAACACTAGCTGGATGCAAATTTAAAGAACAAACCTTTCAGGGACTAGATCTTAGAGTTAATACTTTAAAATATTAAAATGTACATTGTGCAACAAAAGATTTAAGAAAAACAAAGAAACAGGAAATAAAGGCCCATCCAAAAGAAAAGTAGTAAAACATTAAAAACCATCAACAAAGAAGACCAGACTTTGGATATACAAGAAAAAGACTCTTAAAAATTATCTTGGAGACATAATCAATGACCCCGCAGAAATAAAGAAGTAATGAGAGGAAACTATGAACAACTTTATGCTAATAAACTCAACAATGTAGATGAAATGGACAACTTCCTAGAAAGGCATGAACAACCAACATTGACTCAAGAAGAAATAGATGGCCTCAACAAACCAATCACAAGTAAAGAAATTGAAGCAGTCATTAAGAAGCTCCCCAATTGGCTTCACATGTGAATTCTACCAAACATTCAAGAAAGAATTAGTACCAATCCTGCTCAAACTCTTCAAAAAAATTGAAGAGGAGAGAAAGCTACCTAATTCATTCTATGAAGCCAACATCACCCTCATATCAAAGCCTGACAAAGATATTACCAAAAAAGGAAACTACAGACCAATCTCTCTAATGAATATAGATGCAAAAATCCTCAACAAAATTCTAGCAAACTGAATCCAGTAACACATTAAAAGAATTATACATCATGACCAAGTGGGTCATTCCAGGTATGCAAGGATGGTTCAACATAAGAAAATCAATTAATGTAATACACCATATCAACAAATCAAAGGAGAAAAAACACATGATCATCTCAATTGATGCAGAAAAGGCATTTGACAGAATTCAAAATTCTTTCTTGTTGAAAACACTTCGAAGTATAGGAATAGAAGGGAACTTCCTCAACATGATAAAAGGGAATATATGAAAAACCCACAGCTAATATCATCCTCAGTGGGGAAAAACTGAAAACTTACCCCCTAAGATCAGGAGCAAAACAACGATGTCCACTGTCACCATTGTTATTCAACACTGTGTTGGAAGTTCTAGCCAGAGCACTTATACAAGAAAAAGAAGTACAAGACATCCAAATTATAAAGGAAGAAGTAAAACTCTCACTGTTTTCAAGTGATAAGATAGTATATGTTGAAAATCCTGAAAAATCCACAGCAAAACCACTAAAGCTAATAGATGAGTACAGCAAAGTGGCAGGTTACAAGATCAACACTCAAAAATCTGTAGTGTTTCTATACACTAGTAATGAACAATCTGAGGGGGAAATCAAGAAAAAAATCCCATTTAAATTACAACCAAAAGAATAAAATATTTAGGAATAAATTTAACTAAAGATGCAAAAGACCTATACAAAGAAAACTGTAAGAAATTGTTAAAAGAAATCATGGAAGACCTAAATTAATGGAAGTGCATAACGTGTTCATGAATTGGAAGACTAAATATAGGTAAGATGTCAATTCTACCTAAATTGACTTGCAGATTCAATGCAATACCAATTAAAATCACAAAAACTTTTCAGAAATAGAAAAATCAATAACCAAATTTATCTGGAAGGGTAGGGTGCCCTGAATAGCTAAAATGGTCCTGAGAAATAAAAGTGAAGTTGGAGGTCTCACACTACCTGACTTTAAGGTATATTATGAAGGTACAGTGGTCAAAACAGCATGGTGCTGGCATAAAGATAGATATATTGACCAATGAAACTGAATAAAGTGTTCAGATATAGACCTTCTCATCTATGGACTATTGATCTTTGATAAGGCAGTCAAGCCAACACACCAGGGACAGAACATCTCTTCAATCAATGGTGCTTAGAGAATTGGATATCCACATGCAAAAGAATGAAAGAGGATCCATGTCTCCCACCCTATATGAAAATTAACTCAAAATGAATCAAAAACCTAAACATTAGATCTAAGGCCATAAAACTTTTAGAAGAAAATGTAGGGAAATATTGTAGGAGCAAGGGTTAATGGAAGACCTGTGGAATTTATTGGGAGCAACTGGCATCAGAGTGTCAGTGACAGTAAACTGTGGAGACTGTCATCTGTTTAATGGAGAACAGTCTGGGAGGGAGAGAATGTTTATTTTTTCTTAACCTCAAGTCCTTTATTGAGGATAGGGAATGAACACTGAAAAGAAAGCACTCTGTTTTCTTATGAAATGCATGCATGCTTTTTGTCACATAAGCCCTGCAGTATATAAACAGGAACTAGTTAAGAATAAAATTGTCTGTAGTCTGTTGTCACTAAGCCTCAGACCCCCTGATCCCGTCTGTCTTTCTCATCGTTCCTTAATATCCTTTGACCTCCGTTCTGTAGGAAGCAACAAAATATCTTATAAATCTAATAGGAGGTGGTTTCCTAGACCTTACACCCAAAGCACGAGCATTGAAGAAACAAGGAAACAAATGGGATCTCCTCAGAGTTAAATGCTTTTGTGCCTCAAAGAACTTCGTCAAGAAAGTAAAAAGACAGCCTACACAATGGGAGACAATATCTGGAAATGATATATAAGCTAAAGGTCTGGTATCCGGAATATATGAAGAGATTGTTCAACTCAACAACGAAAAGACAAGAACCCAATTACAAAATGGGCAAAAGACATAAACAGACACTGCTCAGAAGAGGAAATACAAATGGCCAAAAGGCACATGAAAAATGCTCAACTTCCCTGGCTGTCAGGGAAATGCAAATCAAAACCACTATGAGATATCATCTCACACCCACCAGAATGACCATTATCAATAAAACAGAAAACAACAAGTGCTGGAGAGGATGTGTAGAAAGAGACACACTTATCTACTGTTGGTGGGAATGTCAAATGGTACAACCGCTGTGAAAGGCAGTTTGGTGATTCCTTAGGAAGCTAAGTATAGAATTGCCTTATTCCCCGACAATATCATTGTTAGGTATCTACTCAGAGGACATGAGGGCAAGGACACAAATAGACATTTGCACACCGATGTTTATAGCAGCATTATTTACAATTGCCAAGAGATGGAAACAGCCAAAATGTCCATCAACAGACAAATGGCTAAACAAGCTGTGGTATATACATATGATGGAATATTATGCAGCTATAAGACAGAATAAAGTTATGCAGTATGTAACAACATGGATGAACCTTAAGGACATTATGCTGAGTGAGATTACCCAGAAGTAAAAGGCCAAATACTGTATGATATCACTGATATGAACTGACAACTTGGAAATTTTCAGTTGGTAATAGAGACCATCAGGAGATAGAAATAGGGTAGATTAAAAAAAGTCTTAAATAGCTAAAGGAAAATAGAGACAAAAACTAAAGGATGTTGGGAAAAGAATATGTTATCAAAATGAGAATTTCAAAAAACAGATAGAAAGTATATAAGGAAGCCAAACAGAAATGCTTAAGTTGAAGTTCACAAAATAAAAATTAAAAATTTCTGGAGTGGTTCAACAGCAGACTGGTGCTTGCATAGGAAAGATCAGGGAACTTAAAGATAAGGCCACTGAAAATATTCAGGCTGAGGAGAGGACAGAAAAAAGAATAAAAGTGAACAGAGCCTAAGACACTTACAGGACACCATCAAATGCATCAATATATGCATTATGGGAGTACCAGATGAATAAGAAACAGAGAAAAGGGCTGTTTTAGTCTCCTGGTTGCTAAAACAAATACCATGCAATGAGTTGGTTTAAACATCAGGAACTTATTGCCTCACAGTATTGAATGTAAGAGAAATCAAAAATCAAAGAGTCATGATGGTGATGCTCTCTCTCAGAAGACTGTAGCATTCTGGGACTGGCTCTTGGAAAGATTTAGTCTTGGCTTTTTGTCAAATGGCAATGCATATGGCAACCTCTCCTAGCTTCTTATTCCATTGACCTTCAGCTTCCAGATGCTTCCTGTGTCTTTTACCTCTTTTGTCTTCTCTATAAGTCGTCTGGTTATAGGATTAAGACCCATCCTGATTCAGTTGGACAATATTTTAACTAAAATATTCACATCCCAAACTCTATTTATGATGGGTTCACATCCACAAGGATGGATTATGCTTAAGAACATGTTTTGTATGGATACATAAACCCCAAGCCACCACAGGAGCAAAAGGAATATTCAAAGAAATAATGGTAGAAAACTAACCAAATTTAATGAGACATATATGTGAACATTCAAGAACCAAACAAACCCCAAACAGGATAGATAAACTTGAACGTAAAAAGCCCAGATACATAGTAAACAAAGTGTAAAATGCCAAGGACAAGGAGAGAGTTCTGAAAGCTACAAGAGAAAAGTCATATGTTATGTACAAGGAAGTTCCAATGAGATGATGGACTAGTTTCTCATAAAAGAAATGGAAGCAAAAAGCCAGTGGACAACATTTAAAGTGCTGATAAAAAACAATTGCCAACCAAGAACTTTTTTTATACCCAGAAAGATTATCTTTCAAAAATAAGGAAAAGTTAAGACATGCTTATGTAAACAAAAGCTGGAGGAGTTTGTCATCACTGGAAAGCCCCTACAAGTCATGCTAAAGGGAGTTCTTCAGACTGAAAGGAAAGGACATTAGAGAGCAAACCAAAGCAGCATAAGGAAATAAAGTACTCTGGTAAAGGAAAATATATATAGGAATTTTTAAAGCCAGTCTTATATATGTTTTTTTGTATGTAGCTCCACTTTTCACTATTAAAGTTTCAAAAGTGCAAATGCATAATAGGTAATGATAAACCTATGGTTCTGCACATAAACTTACAAAGACATAATTTGTAACAAGTACAACAAAGGAGTGGAGGATGGAGGGACAGTATATTTATATGCTATTAATGTTAAATCAGTATCAAATCAGATGTGATGATTACAAATTTAGGATGTTAAATTTAAGTCCCATAGTAGCCAGAAAGAAAATATATTAAAATATATAGAGAAAGAAATGAGAAAGGACTAAACAGTACAATAAAAAATAAATAAACATAAAAGTAGGCATTAGCAGAAAAATTCAGAGACAAAATGGAATGATACTTACAAATACCAAATAGCAAATGGAAGAAGGTAATCCTGCATTGTCATTACAACTTTAAATGGAAATGGATTAAACTGTCCAGTCAAAAGAAAGGGATTGGCAGGATGGATTAAAAAGAAGGCATGGCCAAGAATATTTTGTCTATAAGAGACTCACCTTAAATTCAAATACATAAGTAGCTTGAAAATGAAAGCATGGCAAAATATGTACCATGAAAATAGTAACCAAAATAGAGCTGAAGTAACTATTCTAATATCCACAAAATGTTACTCGAGCTAGTAAACAAATTTATCAATGTGGGGGGGTACAAATCAACATGTAAATATCAGTAATGTCTCTGATCTGAACTATCTCAAGAGAAAATCAAGAAAAAATCCCATTTACATGAGCAACTAAAAGATTCAAATATCTAGAAATAAATTTAACCAACGCTGTAAGGGACTTGTACAGAGAAAACTATAAAACATTACTTAAAGAAATCATTGCCTGATGCCCACAGCATCAGGGAGTAGACACCAGGATTTCTTTTTGTTTTTGCATGGGCAGGCCCCAGGAATAGAACTTGGGTCTCCAGGATGGCCCAAGACTAAATATTTTTAAGATATCAACTCTCCCCAAAGCTATTTACAGATTCAAAGCAGTTCAAGTAAAAATTCCAACAGCTTTCTTTGCAAATGGAAAAAAAACAATCATCAAATTTATATGGAAGGCTAAGGAGTCCCAAATATCAAAATACATCTTGAAAAAGAAAAATAACATTGAAGGACTCACACTTCAAGATTTTAAAACTTATTACAAAGCTACTGTAATCAAAACAGCACAATATTGGTGCAAGAATAGACAGAAATGGATAACAGAATCTAATTAAAACTGCAGAAATAAACCTTCACATTTATGGCCAACTGATCTTGACATCTGAAAACTGTAAAACACACTTTAAGAAGTATTGCTCAGTATTAATAATCTGGCCTTTGCATTTTGTAGGTCTTTATTTATTTTATTTATCTAGTGATTTGTTTTTACTGTATTTTTAAAAAGTATTGGTCTGCATGGATTGGAAATGTATTTTTATAAATACTTGAAGTTTTTAGGGTGCACAGGTTGTCCAGTATTAGAATGCTCACCTTTCATGCAGGAGACCTGTGTTTGAATCCCGGACCATGCACCACACCAAAAATAAAAAAAACTTGAAGTTTTTATCACTGTTTGAGCAGTACCACTCTACTTTATCTCTGCATGATTGATACAATAAATTATTCATCAGTCACTTCATTTGGCAGATTAATTTAGTAGTACTACCTTGAAGTACAATTATATGAAACTTGTGATAACCTAAAAGAGCTCTTTTTTTTAATTGGATGTATAAGAGCACATTTTTAAAAAGCTAGGTATATGAATTAATACATCTAAATGCTCTTAACATTTTACACGGAATTTTTGGTTTCAAAATGGCAAATAAAAAATAGTCTAGGCCCTTTAAGAGGTTAAATGTGTTTGTAATAGTTAAAGAATTGAAATAATCTACATATCCTTCAACAATGAAACAAATTTGAGACATCCATACACTAGGATACTATAAAGGCTTGAAGAACAAGGAAGCTCTTATATGTGCTGTTATACAACCATCTTCAAGGTATGTTAGAAAGTACAGAAAGGCAGTTATAGAAGAATTTATACCACGATACCATTTATGTGGGAAAAAGCTGAAGGATATGTAAATACAAGTATAAGCTGATGCATATGGAGATTTTCTGGAGGAATTAACAAGAAACTGGTGATCTTCTGAAAGATTAAGGGGGCTTCTGAAAGATTAGGAGATGGGGACTTTAGAATGGGAGAAAGCCTACTTTTTCTTGCTCATTTGTTCTGTAATTTTATAACTATAATATTTCTGTAGTTCTTTGATCACATCTGCATGGAATTTCAACAAAAAAGCAAAATTAGTTTTATTAAGTGAATTACTCAATTTTTTTTCAAAAAGGTCAAATTAGAAATAGAGAAAATGCGCAAATATTTAATCAGAAACTTCTATGCATCTAACTGTTCTCAAGACTGAAGAACTGTACTAGATAAAGAGATACAATGACTTCATGTGATATACAATCCTTGATTAGATCCTGGATGACAATTAAAATTCAAGATCATTATTGAGACAAATGCATATGGACTGTACATTAAACAATATCACATCAATTTAAATTCTCTGAGTGTGATAAGTGTATATTGGTTACAAGAAAATATATCCTTGTTCTAAGAGATAAATGCTGAAGTATTTTAGGGTAATATGTCATGACATCTACATTATCTCAAATGATTCCATTACAAACTGATATATATGTATGCACAAATACATATATAGGACTATATGTGTGTATTTATGAAAGAAAAAACATAAATAAAATATATGTGGCAAAAATGTTCAAAACTAATCTAAGAAAAAGTAAATAACTTTGCACTATAGTACTCTTACAACTTTTCAGTAAGTTCAAAATTTTTAAAGTTAAAAATTTGGATAAAAGAGAAAGCTTTCTTTCTTTCAAAATTTAGTCTAAAAGCCAGTAGGTGAGCCGAATAATCAGGTCTATGCTTTACTGGGTAGAAGGTGGGGGGGAGAAGGAGGGAGAAATGTTGGGGAAATGTTTACTTATAAATTTCATAAGAGAAAGTAAAAGATGAACCTGTAAGATCTTTTTGTACCAGAAAATAAGCGCTCAGAGAATGGTAGTGATAATATAGAAGAACCCAGATGAACGCTTAAAGGAGCATCCACTGGTCAAACCTAAGACAATCTGAGCATCAATACAAATAATGATGGCACTGGAATACAACTCATTAAAAAAATAAGAATCCATGAGATTTTTCTTATACAAATAAATAATAAAAAATCAATAGGAGTAGAGAAAACTTTTACAAAAATGAATGCAGAAGAAATAATGTCCTTAGAAAATTGTTTGGAAAAGGCAATAGAAATAATTAATCAGTCAAAATATATCAATGGATAGTAAAACCAGCAGATGAAAGTGTGATGAGGAATAAGAAATTTTCATAGTCTCAAAGTGCCTCCCCACAAATCCTTATTGATTGTAAAGGGAAAATGAATAACTTTGCAGTGAAGAATCTTAGATGATACCACCTAAATCAAGTGATTAAGGTTAATATCACCAATAATCTCTTAAATAGAAATCAAGCACCACCTGATGAAATGCAGCAATATCTGTGATATTCCTGATTAAAATGCACAACCTAAATATAATCATTAGGAATTCTACTAAATAAATTGATCTTTAATTTTCAAAAGTGTCAAGGACATAAAAGTCAAGGAAAGACTAAAGAACAGAAGGAGACTAAAGATAACTGAAAACTAAATGCAACATATGATTCTACATTAGACCCTTTTGCTGAAAAGGACATAGAAACATCTGAATGGGGTCTGTGAATTAAATGGTAGTAATGTACAAATATTAATGTTTAGGCTTAAGTTGTTATATGTTAGCTATATAGGAGAGCATCTTCACTTGTAGGAAATACATGCTAAAGAACTTGAGGGTACTAGGCCATCATGCTGATAACTTATTCTCAAATGATTCAGAGAAAACAAAAGCACTTTGTGTGTTCTGGCAAGTTTGTAAGTTTTAAAAATATTGAAAGTGCAGAGAAAGAGAAAATGGAGGAAGGAAAACTTAACGTAGCAAAGAAATTCTTTCAAGAATTTTTGTTGTTAAGAAAGGAGTCAAAAAAAAGTAAGAGTGGACTTGGTATTGTTATTCAGAAAGCAATTTTTAAATTATCTTTTATTTGTAAAAATCTCAAACATACAAAATTAGAGAAAAGAGTATAATGAATTCTACCCACAAAAATCCTTCTCCTTATCAACAATTCATCTCTGCTTTTTTATTTTTGAGTGGGTATGCAAAAAAGTGATTGAAGAAAGATACAGATGTTCTAAAAATGATCATGATGATGAATATACACCTATGTGATGATATTGTGAGCCATTGGTTGTATATTTGGATATGGTGCATGAAGATATCTCAACAAAAATATTTTAAAAACATATTTGGGGCACTGCGATGGTAGCTCAGTGGCAGAATTCTCTGCTGCCATGCCAGAGACCCAGATTCGATTCCCAGTGCCTGCCCATTAAAAAAAAAAGAATTCGAAGAAATACTGGCAAAAATATTACCCAATTTGATGAAAAACATTAATCTACTTATTCAAGAAGGTCAACAAATGCTAAGTAGGATAAACTCTAAGAAATTCACACCTAGAAATACCATAATAAAATCATCAAAAGAAAAAGAGAGAATCTTGAAGACATCAAGAGCAACTCATCATGTACAAGTAATATTCAATAAGATCAACAGCTAATTTCCCATCAGAAACCATGGAGGTCAGTGAGATGACATATTAAAAGTCCCTTCCAATATGAAAAATTTAGAATGGCCATAACACAAACACCCCTAAAGAGAGGGATGGAAAGATCAAAGTTGATGGTGGAGTGATACAGTGAAGATAGGATTTAACAAATGAGTATGAATGCTGAATCATTAAATTGATATCTTTTTCAGTTTCCATATCTTAGAGCAGCTAAAAGTAAAAACCTAAAACTGTGGAATTGTAATCCATGTCAAACTCTGAAATATGCTCTACAACTAATTGTGGTGCTGTGCTTTCTAATTTATTACTTTTTTGCATATATGTTATTTTTCACAAAAAAGAAGGGAAAATGTCAATTGTGATGATAAAAAAAAATTTAAGCCTTCTAGCCTCCTATATTCTAGAGCAGCTAGAAGGAAAAATCTAAGAGGATCATATGGTAGCCCATGACAAACACTGGGAGCTGTCCTGTAACTGCTTGTTGAAGAGTGCTTTGACAGCTATTACTTTTTTATTTCTTTGCTTTGTATATATATATGCTATACTATATAACAAAAAAGTTTTAAAGAAGTGCTGAAGGAAAAAAGCATCATCTTTTAATTCTAAATCCAGCAAAACTAGGAGAAATTATGACATTCTCAGATAAACATAATCTGAGACTTGCCCTATAAGAAATACTAGGAGGGGGGCCAAGACGGCGGCTTAGCAAGGTGCACATTTTAGTTCATCCTCCAGAACAACTACTAGATAACCAGAAACAATACAGAATAGCTCCCGGAACCACAATAGTGACCGAACACACAGCGTGCCCAGAACGGGAGCAGCTTAGAACGACGGCAACTCGCCGGATCTGTGAGTTCCCCAAAGCCGCGGCGGCCGGCACCCGGCGCCCCTCCCCCATAGGCAGCTCTGCGGAGAGAAAGGAAACAGAAGCAGGGACTGAATCCAAACGACGGCACTCGCCGGGTCTGGGAGTTCCCCAAAGCCGCAGTGGCCGGCGGCCGGCGCCCGGCGCCCGGCGCCCCTCCCCCATAGGCGGCTTCGCGGAGAGAAAGGAAACAGTAGCAGGGACTGAAACCAACCAAGTGCCAATTGCGGCATTAATAAACAAATTCTGATTACGAAAAATAGCCCCCAGCTCACGCGAAAACGGGCAAGTTAGAAGTCGCTTAGTGGGCTAACCGGAAAAGCGGAAAGGGGACAAAACGGGGGTTTTCCCGGCGGTTGCTACGGAGACTTGGCAGTCTCCAGATTCAGCGGCGGGACCTCTCAGGCTGCGGCTGCCCCACACACAGGCAGAAACAGACTGCTCTCAGGGCTGTCTCCCACATGCGCCTTCCCCAGGGGAGGGGTGAAGCC
>PVIY010035444.1:0-26285 GCA_004026745.1 Myrmecophaga tridactyla
TGGGTGAAGGGCCAGGATGTGGCCCCTGGAGGGGAGTGATGTGGGTTAACTTTGACATCAAACTTCTTAAGCAAAAGCGAGGGTTTCCTCTGGGTCTCTGACTCTCTAGCTGGGAGGCAGGGCATGGAGGCGGGTTGCTGTGTCCCTGTTCTGAATGAGTCCATTCGTGGAAATTGTAGGAAAGCATAAAAGACTTCTATCTCTAAATGCCATTTGTGCCTTTTTCTCTGGTAACTTGGCAGAAGGCAAAACAATTCATTCTGCATTCCCAGCCATTTATTTCCTCAGTTTCAGCACTCGTTCACTGTTTGATTTCTTTAATGTGATTTCTTTTACCCATTTTTAGGCAGCAAAAAACAAGAAAGGATTGAAAGGTAAGGGGAGAGAGAACACCACCCTTCAGCCATTATATATAACCCTTGCTCAGAAATAATTTAGACGTGCTCGCATCTGAACGTTGTTGGTGAGAGTCTTGCTATTTTTCCCATAATTCTTTAGGCAGCATGGGCTTCTTGAAGATAACTCCTTATGCTGCCTCGTTGGTCCTCAGAGTAATTCAGGAATAAATAAAGATGGGACTTTGGAAAAAATCCTTGGGGTCCGTATCCAGAAATATATGGTTAAGGTTAAGAGTGATAAAAAGCACTTAAGCTGGAAGCCAGAACTAATTCAGTCAGCCTCTATCAGAAAGTGGCCAAGGAGGCGTGCATTCAGCAGACCTGGGGGCTCTCAGATGGAAGGATCCAGAAGGCTTTTGATGTGAAAGGAGCCATTATGAGCCCTGAAAGTCTGGACACTTTCTCCACAGAACCATACTGGGCTCTGTTCAGAGTCTGGGGCAGGGAATTTTGCCCAGGGTGTCGGGTGTGGCATACACCATGTAGGTTGCACTGAAAATCTTCACTATCCTTTGAGAGAGTTACGTTCAGTTTCCACTCTGTGTTCCTTTAACAGTGCATTGTGACTTGTTGCCAGCGAGTTAGAAAACATCTCGTGGCCTGTGGAAGGAATGCTAAGTCTAAGTCCCATTATCTGAGAGTTCTGAGACCCTGGGATGAGGCTCTCGTTTCCTCCTGAATCCATGATGCTTCCTTTTCTGTTCCAGGCTCCATTGATGATGTCCTTGATGACCTCTTGGGGGAAGACAGTAAGTGCCCCCTTCCCCAGAATCCCCTGGTTTAGGCTTGCTTTTTTTTTTTAATTGCGATATAATTCACATACCATAAAATTCACTCCTTTAAAGTGTACAAATCAGTGGTGGTTGATGTATTCACAGGGTTGTGGAACCATCACCACCAGAACATTTTCATTACTCCTAAAAGAAACTGTATCATTAGCAACCACTCCTCAATTCCCCTGCCTCCAGCCTTAGGCAAACACTCATTCATTTTATGTGCATATTCATATAAAATGAAATCATACAATATGTGGTCTTTTGTGTCTGGCTTCTTTCACTTAGCAGAATGTTTTCAGGGTTCATCCAGGTGGTAGCATGTATCAGTCCATTCCTTTTTATGACTGACTGTTCCACTGTATGGACATACCCCAGATGTTACCCATTCATCAGCTGACAGGCATTTGAGTTGTTTCCACTTTTTGGTTATTATGAATAATGCTGCTGTTAACATCCGTGTATAAGTTCTCTGTGGATGTATGTTTTCTGTTCTCTTGGGTATATACCGAGGAGTGGAATTGCTGGGTCATATGCTTACTCTATGTTTAACTTTCTGAGGAACTGCCAAACTGTTTTCCAAAGTGGATGAACCGTTTTACATTCTCACCAGCAACATATGAGAGTTCCAGTTTCTCTACATCCTCGCCAACACTTGTTATTGTCTGTTTTTTTTTGTTGTTCTAGGTATCCTAGTGGATGTGAAGTCATATCTCATTATGGTTTTGATTTGCATTCCTCTGATGATTGATGATGTTGAGCCTCTTCTCATTTGCTTGCTGACCATTGCTTTGGAGGAATGTCAATTAAAATCTTTTGTCCATATTTAGATTGAGTTATTTGTCCTTTTATTGTTGAGTTGTAAGAGTGTTTTGTATATTCGGGATCCTTTTCCCTTATCCTATGTGCCCATGTCTGCTGTACTGAGAAGTAGGTCTTCAGGGTCTTGCGGAGCTCACCAGGTTCAGTGAGGCTTAGGGCCCATGTCTTCTCCACCCCTGTGACCCAGGGAAACCCACAAAGCACAAGTATTTGTATTCCAGCCTCTGATTTTGTGTTGTGAAATAACCATGTTCTTTCTGCATTTCCATGGGGTGGGTTTGGTTCAGGTTGCGTTGGGCTCTTTGTTTGGCGCCAACCAGCATTTAGAGTTACACTTAGCTTGCAGTTGTACCACCTGCCCCTCTTCAACTTTTTGAGGGGTAATTTTAAGACTTGCATAGAGCCAGTTTCCTTTTTCCAAACAGGACCTTCTTTCAGTTGGATGATCTGGGAGAGGGCTGGGTAGGGAGATTTGCAGTCCTGACTCCAGGTCTCTTCAGGTGCATGACAGTTCCTTCTGTTTTCTTTTTTCCAGTGGCTCCACTTGAGAAACCTGTTAAACTGTCTGTGCATACCCAAGACACCACAGGTGCAGCTCAGCTGCTCCCTTCCTCAAGGACTAGAACAAAGTAAGCACAGGACTGGCTTAGGTGTCCACTACCGATTTCATTCCACTTGCTCCTTGTCCCTCTACCTCTCCACTTCTCACTTAGCAGACCTGCCAGCTTTTTTTTTTTAACTTTTAATTTTGAAATGTTTTTAAACTTACATGACAGTTACAGAAATAATACAAACTCCATACAGAGAAATCCATTGTGTTCCATTACACCAGATACCCACATCCACCAATTTTAACATGTTGCCATATTTGTCATATCAGTCTGTCTGTCTAGCAGTCTTTCAGTCCCTCTGTCTATCCATCTGTCTGTCTATCAATCCGTTTTCTGAACACTTGAATGCAGATTGTATACTTTATGTTTCTTTAGCACTTAATACTGCCATATACATTTCCTAAGGACAAGGTTTTTCACTTATGTAACCACCTTAAGTGCAGTTATCAAGTTCAAGAAATTTAGCAATGATATAAAGCTTACAGTTTATATTCCAGTTTTTTCATATGTCAAAAAATTGCCCTTTTGGATCATATATTGCATTTAATTGTTATTCTCTTTAGTTTCTCATTCTTTTTCAAAATTGTGGGAATTATATGCAACGTAAACTTTCCCATCTCAACCACTCCCAAGCATGCCATCCAGTGGGATTGCTTATATTTACACTGTTGCAGCACCTTCGCCACCTTCAATTACTAAAACTTTACCATTCCCCCCCACCCCACACCTGCTGTGTATTAACTCCCCATACCCCCTGACATCCTGGCCTCTGCTGCTTGTCTTTGCATATTCTCCAATATTTTCTTTGTGGTTACCATGGTACTTTAACATCCTAAATATATCACACTCTGCTTTGCTTAGATACCAACTTAACTTCAATGGTGTCTAGAAACTGTGTTCCTATAGCCCTCCATCCCCTGCCTTTTTTGTAGTTCTTGTCAAATTGCATGTTTATACATTGTGAGTCCAAAACCACTGATTTATCATTGCATTTCATGTATTTGCCCTTTAGATTCTATAGGAAGTAAAACGTGGAGTTACATAAACTACAGTAGGACTGGCATTTATATTTACCCATGCCGTCCTTTCCTTTCAACCTGCAGAACTCACGTTAATATCTTTGTTTTGTTTTGTTGTGAAATAACACATGGGCAGGTACTGGGAATTGAACTCGGTTCTTCAGCATGGCAGGGGAGAATTCTGCCTGCTGAGCCACTGTGGCCCACCCTTGTTAACCTCTTTTGCAGGGCCTGTCTAGTGATGGCTAACTAAGTCCCTCAGCTTTTGTATATCTGGGAATGTCTTAATCTCTCCCTCATTTTTGAAAGACTGTTTTGCCAGATATAGAATTCTTGGATGGCAGTTTGCTTTCAGCACTTTAAATATGTCATCCCGCTGCCGCCTTGCCTCCATGGTTTCCAATGAGAAATCAGCACTTAATCTTACTGAAGTTCCCTTGTACATGACACATTACTTTTTTCTTACAGCTTTCAGAACTCTTTGTCTTTGGTATTCAACAGTCTGATTAGAAAATGCATGGTGTGAGTTTATCCTGTTTGGAATTCATTGAACATCTTGGATGCGTGTATTCATGTCTTTCATTAAATTTGGGAAGTTTTCAGCCATTGTTTCTTTGAATATTGAATATTCTCTCTGCGCCTTCCTCCCTTTTTCTTCCTTCTGGGCTCCCACAGTGCATATATTGGCATGCTTGATGGTGTCCCACAGGTTTCTCAGGCTCTGTTCACTTTCCCTCATTCTTCTTTCTGCTTCTCAGACTGGATGATTTCAGTTGTCTTATCTTTCTTTGAGTTCTCTGATTCTTTCTTCTGCCAGCTCCAATCTGCTATTGAAACCCTCTAGGGAATTTTAAATATCTGTTACTGTGGTCTTTGGTATGGTTTGGTTCCTCTTCATAATTTCCATCTCTCTATTGATATTTTCTTGCATTCATCTATCATTTTCCTAATTTCCTTTAGTACTTTGTCCACATTTTCCTTTATCAGTTTGAGCATATATTTATTTTTTAAGTCTGTCCGGTGTGTCCCAGGTCTGACCTCTTCATTGACAGTTTCTCATGCTTTCATTTTCTTCTTTTCCTGTTTCTTTGTATGTTTTGTAATCTTTTGTTGACATTTTGATATTTTAAATTGTTGTCACTGGAATTTAGACTCTGAGTCATCTGTTCTTTATACTTGTATCCAATTAGTGTTGTGGTAGAGCTTTGCTTGCATGCCAGGAGCTAACCAAAAAAGAAAAAAAGAACATATTTCCTAGTCTTTGCAGATTGACCTGTACAAGTACTGTCCTTCAGAGCTTATCATACCATGAGTTTAGAGAACAGCTCCAGGCCAGAGCATAGGGGGCTCCCTGATCCTTTCTGCTTATAAGTTTTGTCTTGTTCATGCACATGTGGCCCTGGGAATTCACCCCATTTCCACAGCTCCAAATGTCCCCTCTTCGTAGTTTCCTCGTGGTCCTGGGCACTGCACCATATGCCCTACAGCCAGCAATCCCTTGCGCAGGCAGCTCACTTGGCTGCTCTCTCACAATGTTCTGTAGGAGAGCTTGGTGAGCTGCCTTCTACACAGAGAGCAGCTTCTGGAATAGAGAATCCCTTAGGCCACCACTAGACAGACTAGGCCACACATACTTGCTCTCAGTATATGCATAACAGTTACTCTGGTCCCTTCGGAACTGGGACCAGGGCTGTGTACTGGGAGTGTGGGCTGACTCCACACTGAGCTGGTGATGGGTGGGGCAGGGCCAGCCAGGGGGCCAAGAGGTCCTCCCACTTTGGAGAAACTTGTTTCTTGATTTGGCACCTGCTTGTTGCTGCAGTCCTTTAACCCTTTTCTGGAGCTTGGAGAAAGGTGTTTTTGTCTGTTCTTGCTAGTGGTGTAAAGTTTCTCTGGGAGGATAAAGCCCTGAAGCATCTTGCTCTGCCATCTGGATCAAGGCATGGCTCCCCCCCCCCCTTTTTTTTCTCACTTTTTTATTGTATAATGTAACATATACAAAGCAAAGAAAGAAAAAAGCAATAGTTCTCAAAGCACTCTTCAACAAGTAGTTACAGGGCAGATCCTGGAGTTTGTCATGAGCTACCATATGATCTCTCAGATCTCTCCTTCTAGCTGCTCCATTATATAGAAGGCTAGAAGGAATAAATATTTTTTTATCATCACAATCAACGTTTTTTTTCTTTTTTGTGAAAAATAACATATATACAAAAACAATAAATTTCAAAGCACAGTACAACAATTAGTTGTAGACCAGATTTCAGAGTTTGGTATGGGTTACAGTTCTACAATTTTAGGTTTTTTCTTCTAGCTGCTCTTAAGAATCTGGAGACCAAAAGAAATATCAATTTAATGATTCAGCACTCATACTCATTTGTTAAACCCTACCTTCTCTGTATAACTCCACCATCACATTTGATCTTTCTATCCCTCTCTCCCTCACTACTCTTTTTTTTTTTTACTTTTACGTGGCCTAATAACTTTTTTAACATAAAATTTGCAATTTTTACTATTTTTTTTAGAACTTTTTTATTGTATAGTATAACATATATACAAAACAAAGAAATAAAAAGCAATAGTTTCCAAAGCACTCTTCAACAAGTAGTTACAGGACAGATCCCAGAGTTTGTCATGGGCTACCATATGATCCTCTCAGATTTTTCCTTTGAGCTGTTCAAGAATATAGGAGGCTAGAAAGCTTAAATATTTTTTATCATCACAATTGACTTTTTTCCTTCTTTTTTTTTGTGAAAAATAACATATGTACAAACAAGCAATAAATTTCAAAGCACAGCCCCACAATTAGTTGTAGAACATATTTCAGAGTTTAATGTAGGTTGCATTTCCATAATTTTAGGTTTTTACTTCTAGCTGCTTTAAGATATTGGAGACTAAAAGAGATATCCATTTAGTGATTCAGCATTCATAGTTATTTGTTCATCCTGTCTTCACTGTGTAATTCCACATCACCTTTGGTCATTCCATCCCTCTCTTTAGGGGTGTTTGGGCTATGGCCATTCTAAATTTTCCATATTGGAAGGATCTGTCACTAATATGGGATAGGAACATGGAACTATCTAATTTTCTGGAATGGCTGGGCCCTCTAGGTTTCAGGACTTATGTGGACCAGGAACCCATCTGTCCCCCCTATATATATATTTTTTTAACATGGGCAGGCACCGTGAATCAAACCCAGGTCTCCAGCATGGCAGGTGAGAACTCTGCCACTGAACCACCATTGCCCTCCCCCTACTTTTAATATCAGTAATTTCTGTCCCCTTCTCTCTGCTCCCTGTCAGAGCCTGGAGTAGTAGAAAGAGACTAAACTCTATGAGTAGAAAGTCCTGGCATCTAGTCCTACCTCTCATACTTACTTTGTTGCCTTGGGCAAAGGTAAACCTCAATTTCCTTATTCTCAAAAAAAGGACATTGGTATAGATCAGTAGTTTTCTAATCATGTTTGTTTATCTAATATTATCCAGATCTTAGACAAGAGAAGAGATAAGGGAGGAATTTCATGAGTTCTCAACCCTCCTCCATTTTAACTAAAGCATTTCTGTTTTTCTCATTTAACTATTGTTTTTTAAATAATTTATTTATTTTTAATTGTGGCAAAATGTGTGTATCACAAAAATCATTTTAACCATTTTCAGTGGACTACTGTTTGACATTTAAGTACATTGAAAATACTGTCTAACTTTCACCAGCATCTATTTTCAGACTATTTTTATCATCGCAAACCAAAATTCAGACTCATTTAGCAGTAACTCCCACTTCTCCCCTCCCTTCACCTGTGATAATTACTATTCTGCCTTCTGTCTCCATGAATTTGCTTATTCTAAGTATTTCTTATAAATCACACAATATTTGTCCTTTTGTGTCTGGTTTATTTCCCACAATATGATGTCTTCCAGGTTCATCCATCTTCTAGCAGGTACCAATGCTTCACTTATTTTTATGGCTGAATAATATATGTACGGATGTACCACATTGTGTTTGTGGTATCTATTTGTTCAACATTTTGTTTTTCAAGAGACTTCACTGCTTTAAGAATATTGAACATCACTGCATTAGGTGATCCGTGGAATTCCTTTTAGCAATTCTGTTCTCCCAGAGAAGAGTCGCTTGGCCCCTCCATGCCCTCTTCCTTGCTGTGAATAATCTAATTTCACTGGGGATGCCGATAAGTACTGATTCCACCACTTGGCAATTTTGCAGGTCTCTTCTGGAAGACAGTTTCTTCAGCACCATGGCAGGCCTGGCAGGAGCTGATGCCGAGGTGAGCCTGGCTGGTCCCTACTCCTCACCCGCCTTCCTTATCCCCAGGGACAGTACAGTGGAGGTCACGTCTGAGGGGCTGAGCACAGAAGGGTGTAGAAGCCCCTGCTGAGCCAGTTTCTTCTTAAAGCAATGCTCAGGGGTTGTGGAGTGGTCCCAAAACAGAGTCGTCCTCCTTCCCACTAGTCACTAGCCAGAAAGTTGGGCTCCCAAATACTTCCTCTAAAAGACTGTCCCTTTGCAGTCACATGGATGTGAAGCAACAGAATTTGAGTACCTGTGAGGGACTTGATCTCTACAGTTTGGAGAAAACAGAAAGAGGCAGCGATTTCTGGGTCTCCACAACGGGGTATATTTAACTTCAAACAACACTCAAGTCAACAGCAACCTCCTGTTGACGCCCCTTTGGCCAGGCTCTGCTCCTGTTGAGTCCCTGCCCTAAAAGAAGCCATATGGTAAGGGGCAGGAGCCCTGAGCCTTTCTGGGCCTTGACTAACAGCTTCCTTGTCTGTGTCCTTGCCCTCCTGTGACTTAGGTTTCAGACATCTCTGATGCAGACCCAGAGGCTTTGCTGCAGGCCATGAAGGTAATAAAACATCTCCCACAAGACTCCCAAGGACTAAAGTGAGGGTGGGGTAGGGTAATGGTACTTTGTGCCAGGGCTTCATTCTCCCTCTAACTTGCCCCTGTAAAAAACTTGTGTTTCTGAGCTCTCCCAAATGCAAGAATGGAATTCACCCAGGAATTATTGTCCTTCCTACGCCTCTGGGGATAAATCCATTTTCCCAGTACATAGAGACTCCCCCAGCCTGAGACACAGGCCATGCCACAGTCCCCTGGTGGAATGGGGCCAAGCCCTACCATACAACTCACCTGTCTGGTCTTCCCCTACCTGCACCACCCAGGGACAGGAGGGTGAGGCGTTCTCCTCGAAAGTTCGTTCTCCCCACATGCCCTGCCACGTCCCCCCTTTAGTACAACCATTCTCTCCTTGGATCTAGCACAAAGCCAGTCTCTGCAATGGAATGTTTTTAAACTTTTTTTTATTGTGTAATATAACATATATACAAAGCAAAGTGGAAAAAAAAAAGGAATAGTTTTCAAAGCACTCTTCAATAAGTAATTACAGGACAGATCTCAGTTTGTCATGGGCTACCATACCATCATCTCAGATCTCGCCTTCTAGCTGCTGCAGAGCAATGGAGGCTAGAAGGAATAAATATGTTTTAGTTATCACAATCGATTTTTTTTCCTTTTTTGTGAAAAATAGCATATATACGAAAAAGCAATATATTTTTAACTCACATTGCAACAATTACTTGTAGAACAGATTTCAGAGTTAGGTATGGGTTACAATTTTACAATCTGAAATGGAATTTAAAACGTAAAGTCTGAATGGTTTATAAGAATATAATCTCACAGGTATCTTGGTCTGGACCTAAAACAGCCTCTTTTGCTCCTATTCCCCACCTCTCCCTCCTGCCTGACCCTGGGGTTCACTATCCCTTCTTCACGCATTTGCCACAGCCCCCTGGCTAAGGCTTAGCTCTTGGTTTCAGCCCTGTGGGTCTCTAAAGAATTGGTGTCTGTTCCCTTCTCAGCTCCAGATTCAGCTTCTTTAGCCTGTTTGAAATCCCTCTCCCCAGCGCCAGCTGGCTGGGACCCCTGGATGTGACCTCCATATCTTCTGAGCATCCCATTTCTGGTGTTGACTTTGGGTGTCTTATTCTGAAAGCACGAGCTGAATCCCCCAGTCCCACCCTGCTTCCTTGTTTGATTTTCTTTCCTAACTCATCTTTTTTATCTGAACACTTTTCCTATTTTCCCTTGTTTCCTCACAATTCTGCTCCTGGAATGCTACCTGCCCTCCCACAATAGAAGTCCTCCTCCCCTCATCACACGTCATCGTTCAGCAGGTCTGACCAGGGAGCCCTGGCTGCCTGCGTGTCCCTGCTTGGGTCCACGGTATTTTTAATATGTCCTCAGCATAGAACACCCACTGACGCGGATTAGCATTCTCCTCACTGTACCTCTAATCACAGTTCCGTTCCTCCTACTCTAGGCAGGCTCAGAAGCCAAAGTCCTTGGACCGAGGGGTATCTTTTTGTCTCAGACCCCTTCTCACTGCTTAGGGAAAGTCCCCTTAGTAGTCTTAAGCCCCAGAACCCTGCTATTTTGTTCCAGTGCAACCTGAAAGTTTTGAAATTTGCTAAGCCTTATTGTGAAGCTGCTGAAAGCAGGTTTTAATGACCTACCTACAGCATCCAAACATCTGAAACTGTTCTGCTTACATGTAGAGAGGTTGTGCTTCAGCCCCTGCCTCTGTCCTTGTCTGTTTCTCTGTCTGAGTCTGTTCCCCTACAAGTCCCCCTCTTATCCCACATGGGAAATGGAGGGAGTGTCATTACCACGCTTCTCAGAGCCACCAACTGAGCACCTCCAGGACCTCCTCGCTCCTTCCTGCTTTTCTAGGACATGGATGACATGGATGCTGATCTCTTGGGTCTGAAGAAGTCTAAGCCACCCGCTAGCAGAGTGCCTGCAAAGGGTTCTGGGAAAGAAGAGCTGCCCAGCCCTCCCAAACCTGCTGGCAAGTTGATAGCTAGTGAGAAAGGTGAGTGTGAGGTAGTTCCTCAGATCTGATCGGAAGGCTCTGGGAACATGGAAGATGCTTGGAAGGCAGCTTTCACATCCTGTGATTTCCTCCACCTGGGATGGAGAGGCTAAAAGAACTACATGTCTGTGATGAATCTATGGGGGGCAGGGTCATACTGAGCTTCCTTCCTTCCTGTGTGGCGGTGTGTCCAGTTCTTCTAAGTCTAATATAGGAAACTCCTGGAAAAACCATTTGGTTAAAATGAAAAATGTTGTGATAGTTGTTCTAGTTTGCTAGCTGCTGGAATGCAATATACCAGAAATGGAATGACTTTTAAAAAGGGGAATTTAATAAATTTGCTACTCTATAGTTCTAAAGCCAAGATAATGTCCCAGTTAAAGCAAGTCTATAGAAATGTCCAATCTAAAGCATTTATGGAAGGATACCTTGGTTCAAGAAGGCTGCTGAAGTTCAGGGTCTCTCTCTCAAGTGAGAAGGCATATGGCAAACAGGGTCAGGGTTTCTCTCTCATCTGGAAAGGCATGTGGCAAACATGGCATATCTGCTAGCTTTCTTTCCTGGCTTCCTTTCATGATGCTCCCCGGGAGGCATTTTCCTTCTTCATTTCCATAGGTCACAGGCTGGTGGGCTCTCTGCTTCTCGTGTCACGTTCTGCTGTCTCATAATCTCCTAGCTTTCTCTCTTGTCGTTCTCTTTTATAGGATTCCAGTAAACTAATCAAGACCCACCCGAATAGACATTCTATTCGGCTTAACAGCCACTCTTGATTGAGTCACATCTCCAGGGAGATGATCTAATTACAGTTTCAAATATGCAGTACTGAATAGGGATTAGAAGCAATGGCTGCTTTTACAAAATGGGATTAGGATTAAAAGATGGTTTTTGTAGGGTACATACATCCTTTCAAACCAGCACAGTAGTTTTTGTACCTCACCTATCCATTTCTCTGTTGAGTGGCTTATAACTAGGGAGGCAGGGTGACAAGGCCCAGGAGGTGGCTTCTGGACCATGTTTCCCTGCCAGAAGCCTGGTGTGAGGTTAGGGAAGTATGGACCCTTCCCATGGCGGTGTCCACAGTCATGAACCCCCAGCTTCCAAGGAAGAAGTGCACCCAATCCCAGGGACCCCAGTTCTTGGCATGGCAGAGAACCTTGGCCTAGAGGGCCCCAGGCCCATAACCATGCCTTCTGTTTGCTTCCTATAGGAGGTACCATTCCCGAGAAGCCATCTCCGCCTCCCAGTAGCTCTGGAAATCAATATAGGAAGTTTTCCTTTGAAGGTACGATAGGCGCCTTAATCATGCTCTTGGGGCACTTCAGTTCTGAGAGTGGAATAACCTGGACATTGCTTCTTTGTTTGCTTGCCTGAGGCCAAGTCATTATGTGTATTAGATGAATGGTAGACAGGCAGTGCTGCTGATTTAACCTTGTGAATTCGAAAAGGAACTAGTTAGGTTGTACTGGCTGGAATATTTTGGGAATTTATTTACACAGTCTTTAAAGATAGGCATCAAACTGAAAAAATTTTTAAATTATCAGAAAACTCCCTTCAGGAATGCACAGATGTTTTGTTTGTCTTCGCACGTCTTAGGAACATTTCTGGTTGGGAGTACAGCCAACAGAGTCAGAGCCCCCAGGCGACACAGGCAAGCAAGCTTGGTCACATAAGTGAGCCTGAGTGGGACTTTGGGATGCAGGCCCCAGGCCCTGGCCCACTCTCACACTTCCACGCCCCTGCTGAGCCTGGTCTCTGTGCCAAAGTGCCTCTTGCCACAGGCCTCTTGCGCTCCAGATGCTGAGAGGCTTTGTTCATGTGTCCGAGCAGCTAGAAATCTTGACTTGAGTGATCATGTCTAGATTAGGGCTTATCTTTCCTGACCAAAGTGCCATAGTCTGACCTATATTTCCCTTCTGGCTGTGAGGTTTGGAAGACCCATTGGCAGAACTTCTCTCTGACGATGAGGAAGGACTTGCCAAGAAGCCGCCTGTGGCAGAGAGTAAACCGGTCTCCAGCCAGAGCCCCAGCACAGCCAGAGGTCAGGGTGGTAGTGGGGGTGACTTGTTAATTGAGCAGTGGGCATTGGGGTGATAGAATCTTTTCTGATGTGGATCCAGAACACAACACACACAAAACACACACACACAGGGCAGGGACCACAAGTCTGAGATGCTTGACCAAGAGATCGTCAGTTGCTAAGGATGGGTTGGTGGGATGCATGAGCCTGGGACAAGTCGGGGCTGGGGGGGGCAGCCCAGGCAGATGGGACACCTGCAGCCTCACCCAAAATGTCACATAGTGCCCATAGCCTTCCTGCCCCCCAACTCATTCCGATATCACATTGGGTAGGGGACAGGAAGGCTGTGGGCACTCTATCTGTGCTCTATCTTTCAGGACCCTCTGTTCCTCTGACTCCTGGGGACACTCCTATCCGAAAGAAAGAAGAACTCATATTTGATGATGGTGATGACATCATGGCCACCTTGGGGTTTGGAGACAGCCCCAAAGGAAACAAGAAGCAGATGGGAGACCAGTAAGGATTTTTAGGAGTGGAGAGTCCCTGACTGGACTGCTGCTTCAGGTCCAGGGAGAAATTAGAGGGGGAGCGCAGTGTGGCACTTGGGACCCCTTTGTTGCCACACACACACACACACATCCACCCCACTTCCTTTCCTACAGGGAAGGGCCCCGCCCTGCACGCTCCAAGCTGGAGGAACTGCTGGGTCGAGGTACTGCCACCAAACTCCTGGCACGCCCTGGCACTGGGGAGCACAGGGAGTTCAAGCTGAACGAGAAGGACCAGAGGCTGCAGGGTGAGGCAGCCCATGGGCCTGCGGAGGGGAAGCGGGGCTGCTGGACCGGCTGCTTTTGAATTGAGGTGAAATTCACATAACATAAAATCAGCTGTTTTAAAGTGAACAGCTCAGCAGCATTTAGTGCATTCAAAATGTTGTGCATCTACCACCTCTATCTAGTTGTAAATCATTTTCATCCCTCCAAAAGGAAATGCTGTACCTAGTAAGCGGTTGTACCTTTTTCCCCCAAGACCAGTTTTTTACCACAACTCATAATAAGAAAATGAGTTTTGCATCCTGACACATGAGATACAGGTAGATAATTGACACAGAGATTTGTGAAATAGTACGTACGGTTACCACATCCAGTACTCTATCTATTCTTGTGCTATTTATTTATAAATGCACTGCTGTTTCCTTCAACTGGTTTCCCGACCCGCTAACAGGCCTCAGCCTACAGGCCTGTGGCCCATTCAGCACTCCGGGCCTCGCTCTAATGAATCTGTGGAGCCTGGTCCCGAAAGTGCATTTTTAACAGCTCAAAGGTGATTCTTACGCAAGCAAGAGTTTGAAAAGTGAGCTGCAAACAGTGTCAGCACCCCTTTGACGCACAGCCCCCACCCCTGCTTCCCCCACAGCAGCTTCACATGTAATTCACTCTTAGGCAGCGAGCGAGCTGCTGGTTCAGCTCTTTTTTAAATGAAAAGTTCTGAGTCCAGAGAGAGTTTGGCTTCCAAAACTCTAGATCATGGTCACTGCTCCTTACTTCACAGACAGAGAAGACACCTGGGGTGGCGAGGACCTCACTTTCGGGGCCTACCATCCCACCGTGGGCTCCTCGGAGGGCCGGCAGTCCCGCCGGCAGTCGGTCAGGTAAGTGGGCCTGCGCGGGGTGCAGGAAAGGGGTGCCAGGGCCACGCTGCCCACTGGGACCCAGGCCACCTGCCACCTGGCCCCTTGGCCTCAGCCATCCGGTTTGGGAGGCCGGGGTGGGCACAGCTCTGGGCTCTGTGCTGCCGAAGGAAGCAAGACTGTCCCGTCCCCGCTGGCTCCGGCACAGTGCCTGCACCCTGCCGGTCTGCTCAGAAGGAAAAGGAGAAGGTGGGCCTGGCCTACCATGAAGGGCACCAGCACCGCAGTTGGGTCACCCAAGGAGCGTGCAGGCCCGGGGAGCAAGACCCTTTGCCTCCCGCGGCCACTAGCTGGGCCTGCCTTGCCCGTCCTCACAGCCATCTCTTCCCAATGGCAACAAACAGTTAAGTGAGCAGATAGAATTTTCTGAATTTGAACTTCCTCGCCCCGATATGTATTTTAAATTTCTTGCTTTGAAATATTTTCAGATGTGCAGAGAAGTTCTGAGAACAGTACCCCACCCTCACCCCCGTCGGCAGCTGCAGCGTTGTACCACATTTGCTTTATCGACCTCTCTCTGGCTAAATAGCTCATGTGGACATACCCATGTTTTCCCCTCACCTGAAGTATGACTTTAAGCCCTAGAATCTGCTGTCACTTGACAGTTTAGACCATGGCCAAACAAATGAACAAGGGACAAATGACTGTTGACAGAAAGCCCGGAAACCAGGCTTTGATCCAACCTATTTTTCTGTCACTGTGCACCCACGGTTGCAATTTAATCATATTCCCTGCAGATGAAATTGTCCCTATGATGGAATTCAGGATGCCTGTATTCTGTGGTGTTCTCCAGAGGGAGCACAGCTTACTGCTTTTCGGCCACCTGAGCTGGCCCAGGAATCACTGCCCTGTGGGCCCCCGGCTGGCGTGTCCTGTGCACCATGGGCGGCTGGTTATGGGAGTCCCCTACAGTCACCTCCCGGCCCCGAAGGAGAGGTCGGTGAGGGACTGTGGGGCAGGCGCTCTCCCTGCCTTACACACCCTCCTCTTGTTGTGAAGTAGGTTCTCAGCAGAAGGTGGCACAGACCCGAGGGGAGAGCTGGCCTCCAAGCAGAGCACCCCAGCCGCATCCAGCCCTGTCTACCCCAGAAAGGGCGGAGCTGACTGGCTGGGCCTGAAGGATGATGACTTCGACCCACTCCCTCCCTCCCCGACCAGGGAAGCCCGAAGGGGCGGCTCAGTGCTCTCCACCCCCTCGGCACCCGCCCCTGTGAGCCGTCACTCTGCACCAGCTGATCTGCCCTGCTCAGGGGCAAAGCCACTAACCAAGGGTACAGGTTGTGCTTCCAGAGCCAGCCAGCCTTCCAAGCTGGGTGAATCTGAGGAGAAAGATGAGGACGACTGGCTGAGCCATGCCTTGTCGCGGAAGAAGTCTCAAGGGCTGGCCAGAGAGGAGCGGGCTAAGGCCTTGAAGGGCCAGAACCCCGTGGGGACAGCAGACCATCTTCCACCTGCCAGGTACAGACGTGAGCTGCTGAACCTCTGGAGGGAGGCCTGGGCAGGGCCCATCTCATCTGTCTGCCTCAGTCGGGAGCCCTAGCCTTGCACTGGGCCCACTAACCCACGTCTTAGCCTTCCCTTCCCTTCCTCTGCAGCACTAGTGCTTTTCCATCTGCAGGGAGAGCTTCTGGCTCCCTCCTGAGCTCAGTTGCCGACCCAGGGGTATGGGGTAGCTGATACACACTCATGCTCTGACTGCCGTTGGAACAAGATGTGACTTGATCAGAGCAGGACAAGACAGAGGTGGCCCTGGTGTGGGCCACAGTCCACAACCACCTTGGTGCTTCTCAGCAGCTCTACCCACAGTGCCTTTGGCATGGCAAAAAACCCAGTGTCCAAAATTGGTGGTGCTTCTGCTGACCTGAGCTAAGGCAAATAAAAGGCACGTGCTTTGCAATTTGCTCCTGCTCTTTGTGAATGTTAGAGCAGACACCATGGCTGAGGGGTGACTCCTGAGGAAGGCCACAGGATGGCCGTCCAATGGGGCAGGTCACCCAATGGTCTCGAGGGCAAGAATGCAAGAGGGCCTGGGAAGACAAGAGAATCCAAAAGAAGCGATATGATTGAGCTAAGGGCTGGTGAATTGGGGCAATTCTGTAACAGCTTCCAGGGACAGCAAGTCCTGAGTTAGTGTAACTGTGAGGAGAGTAGTTTTTAGTTTGACCAAACACCAAGGGGGAAACTGAGGCTTAAACAGAATGGACCCTGCTCCCTCACTGACCATGAGAGCCCAGGCACACCAACAAAAGCAGAGCGCAGCCCAAAGACTGGCTCGACTTGGGAAGAGATGAGTAGTGCCGTCTTTTAAAGCTGAGTGAAATTCAGGGAACCGGAATGAAGCTTCGAACTTGAATTTGACTCTGGTGTTTTAATGTCTCGCTGTGACTCCCTGGACTGACTCACATGGTTAGCGTCCATTCACTTTGCCGCATGGACACTGGGGTGGGGTGAAGGAGGAGGGAGGGTTGCTGTAAGGGTAAGAGGCAGCAACCCAACAACCCCAGGAGCTCAGACTTGGAAAGAGAAGGAGAGCCAGGTGGAGGCCTGAAGAGGAATGGCCACAGAGCTTCATGTTTGGAGTGTGTCCTGGGCCCCATCTTCAGCCAGCCAGCCTGTCATCCTTACCTTTAACATTTACTTTTTTCAGCCAACCTGTTGCCAGCACCCAAGAGCTTGAGCAAGCAGCTGCCAGTGGGACCTCAGGAGCACCAGCACAAGATTTGCTGCCTGGCGTCTCAGGGTATGTCTGCAGCTGGGCTGGCACCGGGCTCATGCCTTAGCAGAGGGTGACTGGGCTGGGGTCCTGGCCTGGTCTGTTTGGTGGACGGGATCTGATACCTTGGATCTGGAGCCAGGTGCACAACCACCCAGCACTCAGAGACCCTCGTTCAGAGTAACCACTGCCCACCCAGGCCTGTTCCAGTCCATTAGCTGAACCTGGAGCTTTCCTTCCTTCCCTATGCCATCCCAAACCCACTTTCCCCGTGGCCTATCCAAAGGGCTGTCCAGCTGGCCACCTCACCCCATTCCTTTGTCCCAGGTCCCCCGTGACTTGGAAACAGGCTGCCTTGGCCCTCCCTGCAGGTGACTCAGAAAAGGGAACAGGCCCTGGAGACCTCCCCAGCGCAGGTTGGTCATCTGCTTTGTTTGGGGCAAGGAAGAGGTGCTAAGAGCTTTTAGGGGCCCCAGAAAGATCAGTGGGGCAAGACTCCCCCAGAGACACACAGGCCCAGATCTCTGGGCCTTTCTGGGCCCCCTCCTCATCTCTCTGCTGTTGATTTTTCAGACCCTGCGATTTGTTTCCTGAGCTCCCAGGAGCCTACAGGGCTTTCAGTACCTGTCCAGGTAGGGAGATAGACAAGCAGATTTAGGTCCCAGGTCCCAGCTTAGGGGCCACACCAAGAAGTTGACTGAACAGCCTGTGAGGATGAGTTCACAATATCAGATCCCCTGGTATCCCCACCAACACTTCTCCTAAACTTTTAGCCTGGCCACGCTCAGGTGGAGTTGAATGCTAATTTGCCAGCACCCATAGGGAGTTAGAGGGGGCACCCAGGTGGCAGCTGCTGAAATACTCCTGAGAACAGAGCTGCACTTACCCTGCTGTTCCACCCAGAAAGATTCTTCGCATCCTTGCTATCTGTCCACCACATCTCTATCTGTTTTTCAGATGTGACAGTCACCTCTGACACCTGGGCCCAGGGGGAGGGAGCATATCCCCAGAAGCACCTTTGAGAGATAATAGGTGGTAGGCAGCTGGCAGAAGCCAAAGAAGCTGTCAGCATTTGGACTTTGGGCCTGACATAAAGTGCCATGTGATATTCTTTGGCTGTAGCTAAGACTCTGCTGGGTCTCGGCTATCTAAGACTCTGGAAACTCCTGCTTGGGAGGATGCTGTTCTGAGGAAGGAAAGAGGACTCATTTTCTTAACCAATCCTGAAGGAGACTGACTAGCCACAACACTAGCCACAGCCTCGTCCTTGTCCTCTTGTTGTTCTGTTCTTATGCCCCATCTGCAGCCACAGATCAGGTTCAGGGCCCAGGAGGGCCTGTGAGCAGGGGGCTGGGCAGTAGTTGCACTCAGCTGGGACCCTGTTCTCTCCCTGAGCTGGAGCATCTCTCACCCACCTGTACAGTCCCTGCTCCCCGAGGCCCTTGCAGGGAGCCTGCTCCCGGGCCTGGGATACCAGAAGCAGCTGCTGGCTGCACAGGTACAGCTGCAGAGTGGCACTGCTGCGCTCCAGGCTGAACTGCTGCGGAGTCAAGCCCGGCTGGCAGAGCTGGAGGCCCAGGTGGGGGCAAGAGCAGCTGGCGGTGGGGCCAGGTTGTGATGGGAGGTGTCCCTGTGAGTGGTTGGAGGCGTCCCCAGAAGGAAGGACAGCGAGCACAAAGCATCGCAGAGCATAGACTATGGAGGGGACAGGTGGTCTGACGGACCCCACCCCCATTCCCCCCATGCCCTCCCTTCTCCTACACTCTTCCAGGTGCGTAAGCTGGAGCTAGAGCGGACCCAGCACCAGATGCTGCTAGAAAGTTTGCAGCAACGGCATCAGGCCGACTTGGAGCTCATTGAGACGGCTCACAGGTACCCTCACCGCCCCAGCTCCTTCTGCCCACGCTTTACCTGCCATCTCGCCTGCTGACCTGCCTGGACTTCCCTGGGCCTTTCCTTCCCCAGCCGTAGCTCGGATCTCCACACTGACCCCAGAGACCAAGTCAGCATGCTGGGAGAGGCCCCTCAGGCAACAACCCGCCCGCCTTCAATTCCCCACAGCTGGGTGTTCTTTTGGCAGAAGCCGCGTCAAGGTGCTAGAAACATCGTACCAACAACGGGAAGAGCGACTCCGGGGGGAAAACGAGGCGCTGGCAGCTCAGTATCTGTCTCACTGCCAGGAGGCCGAGCTGGCCCGCACCGAGCTCGTGGCCCAGCACCAGCGGCGCCTGGCAGCTGCCGAGCAGGAGAAGGACCAGGAGATTGAGCGGCTCCGGGCGCTGCAACGGTGAGGCCTTGGCCACACGGGCGATGGGATGGGGTAGGGGTCCTGCCAGAGGCCAGAGTCTGAACTCAGAAGTTTCCTTCAGTTCTTTCTAGGAATCAGTTCCCATGAGGCCCCAAACTGCCTCAGCAACCTTTGAACAGTGGGTTCAGGGGCTTGGCCCTTTCCCTTCTGGCCCACTAAGTCAGGGACCAAGGGCTGAGCCCTCCACGAGAGGCAGAGAAGGTGCACCTGTGGGTACGAGTGGTCACTGGCAGTTCAGGCAGGCCACGGGCGGGGGATGGTGTGGCAAACACCCAAGCGTCCTTGAAAACCACCCAGCTCTGCTGACAAATGTCTGAGCTCAGGGTTAATCCTGTCAAACTGCTAGAGTCTAGGGAGAAGGTTCGCTCTTTGGGCCTGGTGTATCCACCTGATGGCCTTGCCAGGTGAGAGCAAAACTGGGCGAAGGTGGGTAAGGGAATGGGGGTCGATACGACCGGGGCAGGCCTTTTAAGATGACTCAGGTTGATAGGACTCCAAAGGGTTCTCAACAGAGAACTTGTCCTTTTCTGGACAACCATGAGTTACTGTCTTTCAGCATGAGTCGCTGTCTTTCAGTGTCTTTTGCTGAATAATGGAAGGGATCTCCACCTTGGAGAGTGGGTGTGGCCTTGAGGCCCCAAGACAGCTACGGCAGAGGAGCCAGGGACACTGAGGCAGGGCCCAGTGGGAGACGAAGGGTGCAGGGGCCCCAGAGCACCAGCCCTCCCCCACAGTGCTTATCCTGGCTCCTAATGGCCTGCAGCCTTCCCCGCCCACCTGCGGCCTTGCCCTTACCTGCAGGGCTTCCATCCTGGAGATGCGCAAGGACCACGAGGAGCAGCTGCAGCGGCTGAAGCTGCTGAAGGACCGAGAGATCGATGCTGTCACCAGTGCCACCTCCCACACCCGGTTCGTGCCCTACCAGGCCCTGCCCATCCCTGGGGGCGGTGCTGGGGCTCCCCAGGATGGGGTGACCCATCCCTCCTCCAGGTCCCTGAATGGTGTCATCGAGCAGATGGAGAAGTTCTCCAGCAGCCTGAATGAACTGTCCTCTCGCGTGGAGGCCTCACACCTCACGACCGCCCAGGAGCGGGAGCTGGGAATGCAGCAGCGGGATGAGCAGCTCCGAGGTAGTGGCTGGGCAGTATGTCCCCTCCCTTCTCTCCCTCACCATAACCCCAGATTCCCCACTGCCTGGAAGGAGTGAGGAGGGCAGTGAACACCTGTGGGCCTGCCCCCAGCGCTGCAGGAGAGGCTGGGCCGGCAGCAGCGGGACATGGAGGAGGAGCGGAACCGGCTGCAGGAGGTCATTGCGAAGATGGAAGCACGCCTCACCGAGCAGAGTCGGCTCCTGGAGCAGGTGAGGCTGCCTTCCGGAGCCTGGCAGCCAGGCCAGGAGGTCTCTGACTTCATCCTCCTTAAAGCCAATCAGTTGCCAAGACCCCTGGACTTTTCCTTCTGCCCCACTCCTGCCTCTGTGTCTTCCCAGCCATCCTGCCTGGCCCTTCCTGCCTGAACACGCAGGGGCCTCCTGGTCAGGCTCTCCCACCTGCCCTGGCCAGCAAGCCGCGTTTCCTGCTCTTCCTTCCTGCACTGAACTGCTCACAGCAGCTAATGCCTGTGGCACCAGGGTAAACGTCCTTGCAGCTGACATATTTGTAAACTTCCTGCCTGTCTTTCATATATAAGAGCAAGCTTCATTCATCAAAAAAGAAGGCACTAGGGTGGGCCACGGTGGCTCAGCAGGCAGAGTTCTCACCTGCCATGCTGGAGACCCGGGTTCGATTCTTGGTGCCTGCCCGTACAAAAATAAAGGCACTATAGATCATTACTGTAGCAACATTGATATTTGTAACAATTTTCTACTTGATATTTTGAGAATATTCACAGTTTTGACAGGTATTTAAGTTAGCGTTTAATATTTAGAATTTAAGAAACTCTGATATCTGAATGTGTAGATTTCTTCCTTTTTGCCTTTATTTTAAATTGGTTTATGGAACTTACTGTGCAAATACAGGTTTTATAATGATTATTTAGACACTTTATTTTAATATGCCTATGGATAAGCTAACTAAGATATTCATTCTCTAAGTGTTTTGTTTTCTGAAAGAAAAATATTTCTTAAAAAAGAATGCACCATAACATGTTCATTAAAAGAAATTCTAATAGGGAAACAATAAAGAAAATAGAACATATCCAGTAGTGTGTGCTACCCACTTATGGCATAACATACATCCTGTAGACGTATCCATACGTCGATGTGGCTGGCTTTGTGTCTCCAGCCATTCTGATTCACTCAGTAAACTTTACTAAGCACCTGCCTGGGCCAGGCACAGTTTAGCTTCTTCACCAGCAGGGACCTTCTGCTGGTCAGTGCCCACAGTCCCTAGTACTTGTGCTTCCCTGCCCACTCATGGAGGCAGAACAGAAAAACTTGTGTCAAGCTTGTGCTCCCCACTTGCTTGGTCGATGGCGGCAGGTGGGGAGCAGGGGTGCTGCTGCTGTTCGGCTCCTGGGCCACCAGGTGCCCCTCTAGGCAGCGGCTTCTGAGCTGTCAGCCTTGGTACAGTAGGGGCCCCCTGGCCCTCCTCTCAGGGTCCCCTCACTATGCATCCCTTTGGGAAGGAGGTGGGTGTGGCATGCCATGGGAGATGGGGGTGGGTGTGCACGAGGCCTTGGGGAGCAGCTCTCAGCCCTGGACCCTGTCTGCAGGAGCGCTGGCGAGTGACCGCAGAGCAGTCCAAGGCAGAGGCTGCACAGCGCTCCCTCGAGGAGCAAAGGAAGGTCGTGGTCCAGCAGATGGCCGTGGAGAGGGAAGAGCTGGAGAGGGCCAAGGTGAGTCCAGCCGTACGGCGCTCAGCTGCTGGCCCCTCTGGCGCCCAGGGGCCCTTACACTGCGCTCCTGCCCCCTCTTCCCAGAGTACCCTGCTGGAGGAGCAGAAGTCCGTCATGCATAAGTGCGGGGAGGAGCGGCGGCGCCTGGCAGCCGAGTGGGCCGACTTCTTCACACAGCAGAAACTGAGCAAGGAGCGGGCAGAGCGCGCCGTGGAGCGGGCCCTGCAGGTGGACACACAGCGGGAAGGGACCCTCATCAGCCTGGCCAAGGTAGGGCCCACAGCCTTCAGGACAGTGGAAGGCCACGGGTGCCCTGCCCCATCTGCCCTGGCCCTGCCCTTACCATCTGCTCCTCCGTCCAGCTGCAGCAGCTTCCACTCTTAGTAGGTGAAGGACATGGGAATAATGAATAGAAATTAAAACAGGACTCAAGTAATAACTTCCTTTTATCATCCTTTTCTCATTCAATCCTTATCTTCCCATGACTTAGATGTTTTAGGAATGGAGAGACTGAGAGTAAGAGAAGTTGAGACCTGTGTGGATCACGTGGCTGGCATGGGGCAGCACCGTGGGTCTTTGGCCCCTCCTTTGGGCCCCTGACTCCCCTGCCTCTTACCAGTCCTGGTAGCAGAGCAGCAGGAAGAGGGTGGGGAGGGTAAAAGGTGGGGGGGGGGCCCTCAGATCCCTGCAGCAGAGACAGGTCCAGAGCTGCACCCTGGAGCTCCTGCCTGGAAAGGCAGGAGATGGCAGTGCAGGTATTGCTGTCCCCAGGAACAGGCAGAATTGAAGGTCAGGGCCAGCGAGATCCACGCTAAGGAGGACCAGCTGGCAGCAGAGAGGGAGGCGCTGGAGCGGGAGCGGCAGGAGCTGCTGCTGGAGAAGAACAGGGTCAGCGCCGCGGCCCGGCGCCTCCAGCTTCGCGCCACGGAGGTGGAAAGCATGAGCAAGGTGCGCCTGCAGCCCAGCGGGCGGGTGCCCCAGGCTCAGCTCAGCCCGCCTGACCCCGGCGCTTCCGCAGGTGGCTTCAGAGAAGTTTGAGGAGGGGGAGCGGGCGCTGCGAGAGGCCCGGCAGGTGCAGTCGGAGCACCAAGCACGGCTCCAGGTAGTGCAGCAGCAGCAGGAGCGGCTGAGACAGCAGGAGCAGCACGTGCACCAGGCAAGGCTCCGCCCACTCTGCCCCTCCCACCCGCTCCTCCTCCCCGGCCACCTGCCATCTCAGCAGGTCCTTCTCTCCTGGGATGGGACAGGAGCATCTGAGTCTAGCCCAGCAGAGACTGCAGCTGGACCGCAGCCGACAGGACCTGCCCTCTGGCCTCACGGGGCTGCTCCCCAGGGCCCAGGGCCGGGCAGCCTCCAGCCTGATGGGTGAGTGGCAGAAGCGTGGCCGAGTAGACTCTGTCCCCTCCTCCAGGAGCTCAGATGAGGGAAGCCAGCTGGGTTTTAGAAAGCACCTCCCTGTTTCTTTTTTACACAAGCAGTGCTTGTTAATCATAGGAAAATAAGTCAGAATAAAGGAGGGAGAACTATTTTTAAAAATAGTTTTAAAGTAGTTAATTAAAACATTTAATTGAGGATGTTTTAGTCTGGAGAGAACCACTACTAACCTTTTAAATCATAAAGTTCTAGATTTCTGGGTCTGTGTTTTTAAAAACCAAAAATTAGATCTTGTCAAATATTGCATTATAACTTGCCTTGTTTTCAGATCAATAATTAAACATGCAATTGTAATTCTGAATCAGCATAATTTCCCATTATGGGGCTGTTTTATATTTTTTTTTACTAAGTCCTTACTGTGGTGATTTGTCTTCACTAAGGCAAACCACTCCTTAGTGGAAATCTTGGTACATTCATCTTCGCAGCCTTGCTTGATTAGTTCCATTTAATAAATACCCAGAAATGGACTTGCTAGGTAAAAGGCACAGGAACATTTTTTAAAAGTCTCTTGAGATTTGTTGCACCCTCCAGACAGTCTGTCCCAGGTTATGCAAAGGCCCTGGGGAAGCAAGTTTGGGCCATCCTGCCTTGCCCGCTCATAGTTTTCTCCCTGACCAGCTCTTTGGCCTTTTCAGGTGCCATGACTCCTGCCGCCACCACTGCTTGGTGCAGCCAGCCACCAGCCAGCCAGGGCCCCTCACACCTCTATGCCAAGCTGGTGCTACTGAAGCACACAGCCGAGCAGGTGAGGCCTTGGGCTCTTGGGAAGTCCTGTGTTCATATGGGGATGGGACAGGCAGAGAGTCTTTCCAGCTCCGGATAGAGGCAGGAAGGGACATGCCCTGACCCCCGAGAGAACTGACCCACCTCCTGAAGGAGAATAAAAACATAGGTGGCTCAGTGAGCATGTTGGAGACCTCATTAGAGACCAGGTCCTGTACTGAGCAACATGCATGTACCATGTCAGACTTTCCAGCAGTCCTGGGACTAGGATAATAGCAGTTAGCAGGCGGCATTTCCCCTTGTGCCGGCTCTGTGCATACTAAGCTTTTTTCATCACCCAGTCCCACAGGTAGGTCATGTTATTATCTCCATTTTCAGAGACAAGGGAACTGAGGCTTAGAGAGATGAAGTCAGGTGCTAGTCAGCTGCGCGGCTGAGAAACACCCTGACCAGGCTGGAGACCCTGCCTTATCTAAATGCAAAGCCCGTGCTCTCTCCATCCCCCACTGCTCCCCCGTGGCGGCAGAGCCAGGGAAGAAGGAAGGGGGCTCCGCTGAGTGAGGACTGGCCTAGCCAGGGCCCAGTGGCTCCCCTCTCTCAGTCCCAGGAGCCAGCATCTCCCTTTGGAGAAGCTCATACTGGAAAGAGCTGGGAAGTGGCTGCTCACCCGAGTCTGCCTTTCAGGACCGAGACTTCTTGGAGAATGAGCAGTTCTTCCTGGAGACCCTGAAGAAAGCATCCTACAACGTGACGCCCCATTCAGCCTGAGGGATGCGGGCTGCCTTCTCAGCCAAGGCAGGCCCTGGAACTTTCCTAAAGCCCCAGTCGGCTACCAGCTCCATGGTGGTGGCCCCAACTCACACCAGGTGCCTGGGAAGGCTCTGAGCTGCCCAGGGCCAGATTACAGCTCTTCCTGAGGACAGGGTACAAGCCTTCTTGCCTTCTTGCCAAGCATTTCAACTTGCGGCTGAGAGTCAGGCAGATAGCCCCTGGGCTCTGGGACTCGGTGCAGTGGCTTCTGGGGAGGTGGGAGGGCTATGTCACCATAAGCCACAGCTGTGGTCCTCCTACCCAGAGATGTCCAGCTAGGATCTGAGAGCTGAGTGGGCAGTAAGTCCACCGAACTCCACCTGGGCTTTGTGGACCCTTCCCCTCCTCCAGCAGGCGGTGGTTTGGGATCTTCCTTTACCTGGACCTGAGGCAGGGCTTTCTCTAGGGGTGTCAAGAGGAGCCCTATCCCCTCCCTGTCCTGTGAAGCTGGCCGAGACAACACGAGGTCTCCTCCCTGGTGGAAACGTGGAGTCATGCCATGCATTGGGAAGGGCCTTTTAGGCTCCTGGCTGAGAGGGTGGGAGGTAACATGGGGGCAGGCAGGGACCAGGCCCAGCCAGGTTTGCCCTCACAGTTTGATGGATCCTTGGAATTCAGCCAGCCCTTAATTCCCTCTGGTTTGTTTGCACAAAGTCCCCCTCTTCCTTCCCAGCACTGCCTGAGTAACTGACTCACTTAGCATGGACACTGGCCTCAGGCTTTTCTAATGGGCCCCTGACCTGAAGCAGAGGCAGGGACTGTGGGATGGGGGGACCAGGGAGGAGACAAGGAGAGAAGGTGTCTGTCCTGTTCACTTGCTGTGAAGCCTTAGCTTGGTGTAAAGGAAGTGGACATATAAGAAGCCTCGGCCCTTGGAGCACCGGCACAGCGGCTGGGATGCCCTGCCCCCAGGCCGCTGCTGCCCACAGGGCCTTTTCAGTTCTCCACGTGTGGCCCCGGGGACTGGTAATTATCCCCTATGGACCAGGGATAGGTAACTCAACCAATAAAATCACAACTATTTTTAAAGTGGCTTCTATCAGGGACCAGTTTATCACCTTCCTTCAGAGAAAAGCTTGTGAATGAAGAGAGCAGCAAAGAAGGTGCTCAGTGGGCGTGAGGACGCCATTCCTCTCTGCTCTTTCAGAACCGCCTCCAGGGGGGTCTCACTTATCTATAAACAATTTACAGCTTTGGTTTTGGAGCCCATTAAATTGTTATTTTCTAAAAAAGTATTTGC
>PVIY010035445.1:0-26280 GCA_004026745.1 Myrmecophaga tridactyla
TTGGTTAATCAAAAGGGAGTGATGAGTGGTGGAAATTTTAAATATGCAGTTACATGTAAAAGACATTTTTCTCATTTAATAAATTTGACAACTTAGATAATGCCAGGCCAACAAATACTATTTCAGAAAATAAAAGTAGTAAAAGTTCCTACTTTATTGGACCAGTATTAATTTGATACCAATATTGGATGAATACACACACACACATACAGTAATACCCTCACGAGCATGGACACAGTAATGTTTAATAAAATAATGCCAAATCAGGCAATGTATGAAAATGATAATATCATAATCAAATAGATATTATCTCACAAATGCAATGACTGCTTAGCATTTGAAAATCCTTCAACATAATCCATCATATTAAGAGAATAAAGGAGAAAAAACGAGATAATTTCAAATGAAGAAAAATCATATGATAAAATTCTACAATCATTTTGTTAATTAATAACGGCAGTTTATGACATGGTACCAATACTTCATTTTTTTTCTTATTACTTTATTGTACTGACTAGGACCTTATAAAATTTATTAGTTTCAATGATTTTTATTTTTACATTATGATTTTTTTTTATAAAAGTTCTCAGAAAACTAGGAATAGAACTTTTTTTAATCCATGAAAGGCATCTGTTCTTCGACCTCCAAGAAAAACCCACAACTAATTTCATATTTAATCGTGAAAGGCCAAATGCTTATATTTATATAAAACAAAATTAAAAAAACAACAACAAGGATTTCTGTACTCAGCGCTTCCATTGAACTTTGTTCTGGATATCCAAGCCAGTGAAATAAGATAAGAAATATTAAATGGCACATAGATCACAAGGAAGAAGTAAAACTCTCTCACTATTGTGCACATAAAAAATCATAATGTAAAATAAGAATCATTGAAACTAATCATTGAAACTTTATAAGGTCCTAGTCAGTACAATAAAGTAATAAGAAAAAAAATGAAGTATTGGTACCATGTCATAAACTGCCATTATTAATTAATAATATGATCATGTATATCAAAATCCTATTAGAATTAAATTCATTTCATAATCATAAATATATTAATTATTATCTACTTATAAAATGAATATTCAGTTAGGAGGTTGAATATAGGATCAATAAGCAGAAATCAATTTTTCTGCACATATAACATGCAATAATAAAATAAAATTTTAAAAATATTGTATTGAGATATCTTCATGCACCAAACAGTTCATCCAAAGTATACAATCAATGGCTCACAATATCGTCTCATAGTTGTGTATTCATCACCATGATCATTTTTAGAACATTTGTATCACTCCAGAAAAGAAATAAAAAGAAAAAAAATACATCCCATAACCCTTCCCCTCCCTCTCACTCATCACTAGTATTACAATCTACCCAATTCCTTCTTTTATTTTACTCATCTATCCATACCCTGGATAAAGGGAACATCAGCCACAAGGTTTTCATAGTCACAAAGTCACAATTTAAAAGCTTTATAGTTATACAGTCATCTTCAAGAATCAAAGCTACTGGAACACAGCTCAATAGTTTCAGGTACTTTCCCCTAGCCACTCTAATACACCGTAAACTAAAAAGGGTTATCCATATAATGCATAAGAATAATCTCCAGGATAACCTCTCAACTCTATTTGAAATCTCTCAGCAAATGAAACGTATTTTTGTTCATTTCTCTCTTCCCCCTTTTGGTCAAGTGGGCTTTCTCAATCCCATCATGCTGGTTCCGGGCTCATCACTGGGAGTCATGTCCCACATTGCCAGGGAGATTTACACCCCTGGGAGTCAGTGAGGGCCGTGAGTTCACCCATGGAGTTGACTTAGAGAGAGAACCCACATCTGAGCAACAAAAGAGGTTCTCTTGGGGTGAATCTTAGGCATAATCGTAAGTAGGGTTAACTTATCCTCTGAAGGAATAATTTTCATAGGGGCAAACCCCAAGATTGAGGGCTTAACCTATTGAATTGGTTGTCCTCCCTGCTTGCAAGAAAATCAGGAATTCCCCAGATGGGGAAGTTTAATATTTCCACATTTCCTCCCAGTCCCCCAAAGGGACTTTGCAAATACTTTTTTATTCTCTGTCCAAATTACTTCGGAATATATCAGGGCTTCACACCTGTACAAACCAACAGGATCTCACTCCCTAGTCAAGATTCCATGTAATTATGGTATTTGAATAAACTGACCATGCAAATTTAATTAGATAATACACTACCAAAAATATAAATTTTACACCAAATAAACATTTCTTCCTTTGGTCTCACACAGGAGAGAAGTTGAAGTTTTAAAACATAGACCACAACCTCCTTTACCCTGTATTCTGATTGATACCTCAATCCTATCCAGATCAACTTCACTCATATCTCTAGTCGAAGTCTGATTACCTTAATCTTATAAAATAAAATTTGAATGATACAAATTAAATAGCACCAAAATACATAGCAATCATTCTAAAAAACATTGATGAGAGAATTTTTTAGAAGACCTAAAAATGTTTGGGATAAAATCTTTTAATAGAAAAAAAAAAAAAGAAATGTAAAGGTCCTGAAATATGTAAGACAATATAAAAAAAGAACGAATATGAAAGTGTTGTATTTCATAGGAGCAGGGTTGATGATAACCTTAGTAATTCAAACAGTGCTGTATTACTCCAAGGATAGAAATGTAAGCTAATGGAATAGAATATAGATACCAGATCTAGCCTATGAACATACCCATGCATATACAGTCACCAGATCTATCATAAAGATTATACCACCAGGCAGATCTTATCGTGTACTGCTGCTGAGGCAATGTGAGAATATGAAACCAATATGTCTACTGTGAAAGGTAAAACAATAAAGCCTATATATTTTAACACAGGATAATGTGTTGCTGATCACTCTGGGTGTTACATATTTCTTATACAGGGCACAAAAGATCCAACTATAAAGAAAATGATGGATAAATTGGACAGTTATAATTAAGCTCTTATCATCAAGAGTTGCCATTAGCAGAGTGAAAATACAAACCTTATGGTAGGAAAAGATATCTGAAATTTCTGCCTCCTGTCTATTTAGTGTATGATTCCAGAATATTTAAGTAATTCCTTTAGGCCATTAAAATAGCAAGAGAGGAAAATAGAAAAATGGGCAAGAAATTTGAGCAGCATTTGACAAATAAAGATATTGGAATGGAAAATAAACGTATGAAAAGGTGCAGGACTTTATAAGTCATCTGAGAAGTACAAATTAAGACCAAAAGGAGATATCACTACACATCCTTCAGGATGACTAAAATCTGAAAAAAAAAAAAAAAGAAAAAGAAATACAACCCTGATAGGTAAAAGTAATGGTGAAGATATGAAACAATTGGAGCTCTCATACTCTGCTGGTGACACTGTTCATGGTATGACTACTCTAGAAAACTGGCAATATCTCCTGAAGCTGTGTATTTGCACACCACATGACCCGGCATCCCAATCCCAGGTATGTGCGGAATGCTACAAACATGCACCACAAGGCAAATGTTAGACTCTCCATCGTCTTACTGCTTGTTAACAACTGGAAGTGGTTCGATATCTATCAAGATTTTTTATAGATATATAAATAGTGGTATAGTTATATAAGACAATGATAAACAGCTCTGAGAATTAACAAAATACTGTTAATAAGATCACATGGATGAATTTCAGAAACATAATGTTGAGGAAAATTAGTGAGATACAAAAGAATACTTAACATATGACTCATTCATATAAGATCCAAATACAGACATAATCTGGGAGTTTTGAATAATCTGAGATTAATACAGAGCTTCATAATAATGATCTACAGTGCTAGAGAGTAGTTCCATCCTGGGGAGAGGTGCAGAGCCAGGGACGGGCTTGTCGATGCTCTGGGGACTCTGCTGATATTGTAATCATCTTCTGGGTGCTTCACTTTGTAAGAATTCACCAACCTATGAGAATTCATTGACCCACTCATGATTTGTACAATTTTCTGGATGTGTGTTCTACTTCCAAAAAGAGTTTACCGTAAACAATAATAAATATAATATTTCTTCATGAGCTCTGAGTTTGAAAATGTCCATTCTCATATTTTACATTTTATTCCTTCATTTGGTACATATTTACAGAACATCTGAAAATCACATTTAGATTTTTCCCTTGTTATTAAATATTCTTTGAAACCTATTTTTAAAGAGTACATAATATCAAAACCAGGTATAATTTATTTACTGTCTTTTTGCTATTGGGCATTTATATGGTTTACAATTTTACGGTCCTATATATATATATATATCACTGAGATGAATAATATCTTGGCATTTTAATTTCTGATAACCCTTAAAAACAGCCACCTAAATTCTCTAGGTCTAAGACATATGAAGTTTTTTTCCCCAGATTGTTTACTAGAAAATTCATACTGATTTAATCCCACAGGCTTTCTGTACATTTTCTATACAGATTGTTAAACAGTAAAGTTCGTGGCATAAATTACATTTTTTTGACTATATTAATTAAGGACACTAGAAAAGGTAGCTGTTGCTCCTCAGTATGAAAATTAGCCCAGATTCCCAACTCTCACACTTGGGCTGCAAAAACATCTTAATTTGTACAGATTGAATCAAGGGACAGTCATGGCACAAGGGACAAATTCTGCAGCAAGAGCATGGAGAGCAAGGGAAGGCAGACTCGTTTTGAATCCCAGTCTTGTCGCTTGCTAGCTATTTGACTGGGTATGTGATTTCAGCTATCTGAGTCCCATTTCACCTCTATAAAGGAAGAAAATCATGAGTATTCCATAGGATTGCTGTGCACATTAAGTATGATTATATATATAAAGAGCCTGGCACAGTGTCTGGCATAGTTGCTACCCAATAAGTATTGGGGTTTTGCCCTTCTCAATCAAGATATGCTTTCAGTTATCCATGGTAACCGGTCAAATGGTATAGATAATTCTAAAACTTTATATTACATTGGACTTTTTACTCCTTGTGAGAAAACATAAATGACCTGAATTTATTTCAGTTTCTCCACCTCTTCCTGCCCTCCTAGCCAAAGTAAAGAGGCTGGATAACACACAAACTATAAAATCAATCTATACATAATTAAAAATTGGCCCTGGGTCTTATTTTATGCTCAAAAACCTGAATCATTTTGAAATTAAAAGCTCCTTTGCAAGTTGTATTTCATATGGCCTTTAACAAGTAACTTAAAAATGGCTCTTTTTTTTTGTAAAAAAATGGTGTCTTTAAAATTCATATCAGAGGTTAGGGAATAGTTCTACCTAACCATATTTTTTTCCATGTGAGCAGTATCCTTAGGACAATTACCAATGATCACCTTTTAATAATATTTCAAAACCACTTGAATATTTTTAAAAGGTCATAGAAGCAACATAACTTATAAAGCTTAACAGGAAGAATGGGACCTCTGCATTTGTTCAAACATGTACCAGGTTTTAGTTCCTCCAGGCTCACAGACAGTTTTCTCCTTAGCAGTTTGCCAAATGTATTTTAGAAGGTCCAAAATTTAAAATGTTGATGTGTGTGAATCAACTACAGAATGAAAAAAATCCATGCACCAGCAACATGATAATGTAGGTGCTAAGTGCAACTAAATCACATGGGGAAATCATAAAGGTAAAGTTGGCAATATCTTGAGTGGGAAAGAGAGGTAGGCTTCCCCATCAATGCTGACTTGCTTTGTTTTTTGGTTGGTTTGTGTGTTTTTGGAGGACTCTTCTTTTACTTTTTGTTGCAAATATCAAATTATGACCATGGAATATGTATAACAAGCTACAATCCAATTCCTGATTATTCAGAGCCTAATCATACAGTTTGTGTTTTACACCAGCCATTTGCTTCTACTTTTTCTGCCTGCTGTCTGCCTTTTGCCATTTCACTGCTCGTTAGTCTTTGGCCAGAGTACCCCAAAAAAAGCCAAATTAAAAAAAAAAAAAGGTGGGGGCTGGCCAACCATTCGGCATTTCTTCCAGTTTTGTCTAAAGTTCCTAGAGGAGGAAGTGGAGGGATGTATGTTCATGTAAGATGCTCAGACTGTCTTTGATTAGAAATTACTGTATTTTCTCAAACATCTACATCCCCCTGCAGCTTCCAATACACTTCAGAGATATTTATTCTATGGACTTCCTGCTTTCAGAGGGCATGATAGCTACCTGTTTCATGAAGAAAAAAAGTCTAACATATTTTAACTTTGTGTCTAAAAATCCAGAAATATTTTGGATTCTATTAGTTTCTGCCTGAGCAGGTGAGGGTCCCTCTTGGTGCTAGCTCAGTCACTGACACATTGTGTGTTTCTTGACAGCTTCAGATTTCATTTTCTTCATGTAAAAATTACTAATAACTACTCTGTTTCTTAAAGTAATTCACAACGATGGGCAGAGATAATAAAAGTAAGTGTTCTTTGGAGAAGTAACTTAAAATACCCTATCGATAGGAATAAAATAAACTAGAATTGTTCTTATGCAATGGTGAGGTAGAAAATAACAGAATTTGGAAACAACTGGGTTGAGCTCAATTTTCAGGCCTGACACTATTTTTGATATCTTGAGCAAGTTTTTAAAATACTTTAAAAAATATTTCTAATTTCGACTTCCTTGTCTATGAGAACGATGGAGATACAAAATGCTGGTGAGGTTGCAGAGCGTCTGGAATTCTCATACTTTGCTGGTAGGTACACAAAAATCATATAGCCCATCTGGAAACCAGTTTAGCAATTTCTTATGAAGTTCAGCATACACTTACCATGTGACCCTGCAATCCCACATCTAGGTTTTTACTTTCCCCACCCTAAACTGAAAACTTATGCTCACCCAAAAACCTGTAGGTGAATGTTCAGAGTGGCTTTGTTCCTGGTCACCAAAATCCAGGAATAACCCAGATGTCCTTCAACTGGTGAATGGTGGATAAATAAGTCATGGCACATTCACAGAGCGACATATCATTCGGCGATAAAGATTAACAGATACTGAAGCACACAATATGGATGAATCGTAAACGTATTTTGCTAAGTAAAAGGAGCACTACCCCAAAGTGTACACAGTACATTATTCCACTTATGACATCCAGGAAAGGTAAAATAACAGGCATAGAAAATCAGTGTCAGACTGCTGAGAAGAATATTCTACAAAGAGGGAACATGAGGGTATGTTCTCTATCATGACTGTGATGGTTGATAAATAACTGTAAATATTTTTTCAAAACCTATAGAATTTACCTACAATATAAAGACTGAGTTTCACTTTATATAAATTTGAAACAATCAGCCTGGATGGGGGGAGCACAAATTGCAATAAAAACTCACAAATGAGCTAACTATCAAATGAATATAATAAATACAGTGGTTATGATGGAAAAGAAAAGACTTAACCATAATTCCTTTGAAAAGATTGACTAGCATAAAACTAAAGACAAAAGAAGTGCTTCAAAAACTCTCTATTTAGAAAATTTGTTTCTCACAAGGACATGGGTTACCAATCTGGAAGAGCTTTACGTGTATAATGACGTGGATCAAATAGATAGATATGTAGATAACGAGACTTGGTTTTCGCTCTCAGAGAAAGAAGTTACAAATAAGGAAAATGGAAGGCAAGCCTGAACCCTGTGGTTTGGTTTGGAATTGGAGATGTTAACACGAATGTATTTTAATACATATACACAGATAAATATAGGAGAATACGCATGTGTTAGTGTACACACACATTTTCGAGCTCTATCTGCTGCAAGGGACTAGAAGGGGAAAGAAGCACACCTAGTAACCAGATCTTGGTTTCTAAACACTATTTTTCAACAAATGAACCAGTGATTCTTGATGGCGTGGTTAATTTTAGGCTTGAGACAAAGAAATGCAGCATGGGTCTAAAGCATATCATAATGCTAAAAAGAAAGGCAGTCCTTCCAAAGGCGGGTTATGTTAAAAGGGCACAGGTGCCCTCATGGCCACACCTGGAACAATTTGAGCAACAAAATAAATAATACTATTGGATTAAAGCCCATTGAATAAAACGAGTGTCCACGAGTCCATACTGAAATAGATAACTAATTTTTTTTTTTAATGGTGAAGAAGGGACAGGTCTTCCTCACAGAATAAGCCCAATTTATAAACACAGAAGGAATATGGGCAATAGGGAAAGCACCATCAGGAAATCACAGTAATAATTACTGCAAGCAAGATCTACCAATGGATGCTAAAATCAGTGGGTGAAAATTTGAGGGGAAAACAGGATATTTGCATAGCCACAAAGAATCTCCTCCAATGTGTTTATTAATTATAAAGGGGAAAATTGTAACTTTATGGTGGAGAAACCCATCAGACTTCACTTTAACATCACCATAATAAGACATATCAACATCATGTATACCCTGATATAATATGATGAGAAGGACACATCAATTCTGCAGTATTATGGGTCAAAATGCATAATCTGAATATAATTGTGAGAAAATATCTGACAGTAACAAATCAAAGGGCATTCTATGAGTAATAACTGATCAAAACTGTTCAAAAGTGATAAATACGGAAAGGCTCAGCAACTGTCACAAATTGGAAGAGATTCAGAAGACGTTACAACGCACCAGTATTGTGGGATTCTGAAGTGGATCCTAGAACAATAAAAGAGAAGGAATAGTGCTAAAAGTCTAGTAGAATCTGAAATAAAGTCTGTAGTTTAGTTAACAGTATTACACCGGTGTGTATTTCTTAGTTGTGATGATAGTACTAGGGTTATGCAAGTAGTGGGATCTGGTTGAAGGTTACATGGTAATTCTGTTCTATTTTTGCAATTTTCCTGTAACTCTAAATTATTTCAGAGTAAACTTTCAATTATTCTGAATAATCATGAGTGAATCTGTTCTTTCTGCATCATCCCTTCAGTCCAACTGCTTGAAAATCATTTTTACCTTTCGAATAATTTTTTTGATATATGACATAACAGTAGATAGAAATGAATTTTAAAAAGTAATGGTAAAATTCTTGTTCTTGTCCTACATCATGCTAACAACCTTTGGTTATATTAGTTGGTTATTTCTTGCACATGCTAAGATCTCACTTTGGCATTTACAAATCAACATCCTAATGCTGTTTAAGCATGGGGACAGTACTTATTCATTCTAATCACTCTTTTGGATTGTAAGCATAGGAATGAATTATGGTTATGAATAAAACCCAGTAAGTGTGACCATTTACCTGGATTTAAAATGAAGAAAATATCAGCTATTCAAGGACTAAAAAAATAATTCTTTTTTTTTTTTTGGATAATTCATTTATCCAAAAGGGATGGATATCCTTGGCAATGTGTTTAAAAATGAAACGTAATGCCACCAACATTGCTGCATGTTTTTTTTAAAACCAATACATTCGCACACACAGTCATTTCAGAGCTTTTTCATTGCCAAGGTATGGGGAACAATACAGTTGCTATATTTTGTCGACTCAGTTCCTTCTCATACTTGATCTTTTAAGTATGATTTTCTATATATGAGTAAAGATAACACAGTTGTGGGCTCTTAAAATAGAACACTGGAAGAGACATACAAAAGACATGTGACCCCAGCAGCTCCATCTATTATTTGGAAATGTGTATTTTTCACAAAAGTTTTAAGGGCAAGACTTTTTTCCTTATTTTTTAACCAAGTTTCATACTTGCATCATAAGTGCATTTCCCTGCTTGACTAAAATTCTGCATGAAATTTAATTTGATGGTCACTGTAGAAGATACATCTTTATGATGATTTTTACCAAATTCAATCTTCTCACTGGATAGGAATCAAAATGTTATCTCTAGCATTACCGATTAAAGGTATTTTTGGATGCACACGATTGAGAGTTTACAATTTCTATCACCATTCACATATAGGCTTTTAAAGGGAAATATGTGATTTGTTGAGCTTAGAAGGACATTAAAAATGAACTGATCTTCTGAATTTTACAAGTATTTTACGAGTTTTTTTTTCATTTTTGAATCAATGGACACACAGAGACATCAAGTAAACAACTTTGCTTGCCTTCTTTTGCTGGAGTGCTCTGAGTCATACATAAAGTAGAATTCATTCAGAGCACTGACTCTGATATCCTAATCGCAGTTACTGCAGCAATGGTCAAATTGCATTCTGATCCTTTAAATATAGAAGTTCATATTAAGACATAAAAATACAGAAAGCAAAAACTGTAGAGAAAAATGTCTAGAATTTCTCAAGCAAGTTATATTTTATAGTGAATGTACTGTAAAACTCCTTTTTTTCAAATATTTATTATGTCATATTAAGCGAAAAGTGCCACAGGTAAAGCACACAGCTATTAAAAATGTTGGTAATGAGCTATACGCTACCAAGAGAAAAATTATTTAAATTCACATTTATTAAAAAGATACAATTTTCTGTAACATACACCTATCCTATGAAATATAACCCTAGCATTCAATGAATTGAATAACAAAAGATATAAGGAAAATGTAAGATTAAAAATTGTATATTAATGGCCTTGGAAGAATTATGTGTTAAGGGAATGTTGCATATTCAGTGATACTCTGTCAGGTACTTTGGGTGTCTTTAATCTTCACAAAAACTCTACAAGTTAGGTATTATTTCCATTTTACAAATGAAAAACTGATACTCATAGTTTGAGTGCTTTGCCCAAATCACCCAACTAGTAATTGTCTGGCTTCCCATATCATTTTGCTGCTTCTTTCACTGATCTTGTGAAGGAACATTCTACTGTCTTGAAAACTCATGCAAAAAAACACCCCAGGTCCCTACTAAGGCATTTCTAATACCAAGGAACGCCAATGTTTCCAATTGCAAAGCTTGATCTCATCATCCACCCCATCAGCAAAAGAAATAGGCATTTCTCAGATGTAAATCTCTATAAGATACTCTTTTCCATTGCCAAGCATCTACTCTGATAATCCCCAGACCTTCCCACACCTGATATACAAATGATGTCATATGTTCAGAAATGCTTAAATAACAGTGATTTATTGTACCACCCAGTCCCCTAGAAGTCTATGCTAAAGTCTTTCTTGATGGTGTTCTCTGTCTCACCTGAGCTTAGAGGTACCTCCTGTCCTTTACCTATCCTCTATTGTCTGTGTCCTAAATTAGAAAGCCTTTCTGCTGTGTGCAGTCATTTTTCCACCCCCATAGAATGTTTTCTGTTGTCACATGATGCCAGAAATACATTTTAATGTGAAATCAGCTAGGCAGATGGGGACTGTGGGTGACTGAGCCACCTCTCCATTTAGTGCTATACTTCATAATCTCGTCCCTGAATTAGAGGGTTTAACCCTAGAGTACCAAAAATTCCTTCATGAGATACAATGCCTTCAGATTCTGGCACTTAACTCCTCTCCTTCCAGCTTTACATTGACACAGAGGCTTTATGTGGGACAGATCTCCTCTTCCCTCTCTTCTCTACTCAGCATCTCTCCACAGAGCTCAAGATTTCCCTTCCTTTGGAGTTTCTCACACACACACAACCAACCCATTCAAATAGATGTACCATAGTTAGATAAATTTTAAATTGAAATTTGAACTAATCATGAATACCCTGCTATCCTTCTCAACCTCAACAGCTGCTACTCATATTTCCTTCTTTATCTTCTGAAAAGGAGAAAATAAGCAACCAAATTTTTAATAAAAAGTTTTCTTTCAGTGTTTGGCATCTGTTCTCACTACCTTGTCTCCAAAAGGAGAGAAGCATAAAGAAAATTTTAAGAAAGATTTATGTGGAGATTAGTCTAAGAACCCAAATCACAGTTAATGAGAGTTTAGACAAAGTCACTAAGAAAGAAAAGAAGGAAATAAAAGAGGACACCTAGATTTGTTGGGTTAGAGCCAGAGAAAATGGTCAAGATTCAAATTAATCTTATTAATCACCTAATTAATGGACATTAGGTGACTTCCAGGATGTCCGGATAAGAATGGGAAAAGCAGAGTGAGGACAGTGCCAAGAACTGAGTCTGGATACAACTCTTTACCAGAGGATTTAGCAGAGGATGAAGAAACAATTGGATAATAAGAAGGAGCCATAAGAGAAAAGAGACAAAACAAAATGTGGCAAGAATTTTACGCAGTGAGTAATCAACATGGTCACCTGTTCAGAAAGGAGATCCTCTAAGGTAAGAGTTAAGAAGGGAAGTACTTGCCTTACCCAGAACCAGGATGGTGCATGGCTTAGCGTCAGTTTATCATCGTCCACAATAGTCATTATAGACGCTTGTGATCAACTGCTACTAATTGATTTTCTAAACTCATCCTCCAGTAATCAATGCCCAGACCAAGTAGCTATGCCTTTGTTAGGACATCTGTAAGTATAAATTGCCATTGAAGCAATCATATGATACACTACATGTGTAAAAATCTTCTAAAATTGTAAACACCCAAACAAATGTGAAACCAACCACAAAGTGTCACGATTATTGTCATGTAGAACATCCCTGTGAAAAATACCAAATTTGTTTCATGTTATTCTCCCTTTTAATGGTTCCCTGGAAAATGAGTGTGAAGGGAAGAGAGGAACAGACATTGTATATCTCAAATATGCAGGTGAATTCTAACAATCGGTGGGGAAGAGGGAGATATCAAAAAACTCTCTAACTGGACACTACATGTTTTTATCAGTGTGTCTAATCACATAGCACCCATTTCTCCTGCACCCCCCTCCAAATCTCTTACTGCTCAAGTTTTTCCAGGTATCATTTGAAATTTCAAGACAGGTGAAAAGAGAAATGACTCTTATTTGGCAGAAATATAGAGCAAACTTAACTGCCTGATGTGATTGCTCAGTTTGAACTAGCAAGGTCACTGAGAAAGACTAGGTCTCGCTTGGGTTGGCACCAGCTGAGCAGGCAGGAAACATAAACCATGGGTGAGATTAGCTCAGTGTTGTGCAGTGTCCCAGAGGATGGGCAGCCGGATGGCTCTGCCACACCAGATGACCAGCTATGGACATAACTCTAAATAGGGAACTGTGTTTGTCCTTCTTCCCCAGAGATACTGAAATCAATGTTCCATGGACAAGCCTACAGAGCTGTCATTTGAGCAGATGGAAGTCAGAGTTCCTATCTTCTCCAGGCTTAAATCAAATTTATTCTTTGGGGTAGTTAGAACTGAAACTCTAGATTATTTATACACTCCCCAAACCTTATCTGATTCCAAAATGGGCGGTGGGGAATCTCAAAAGGAAGTTAAATTGGAAACATTTGTTAAATTTAAATAGCATTTTTGTGGTGTCTGCTGCTGCATATATACATACTTCTCAAACCCTCCATCTCTTTCAACAATACCAAAGCTGGTTAATTATTTGTCAGGAATGTGTTTAATTGGCTTAATCTTAATAATTCCTTTAGTCTAGGAGGCAGCCAAGTTTGAATTTCCCTTTCTGAATTCTAACTCTAAAAAAAGAACAACTCTCTAGGACTGGTGGAGTTATGCCTGTGTTTCCTGTGATGAAACCCTGAGAAAAACCTGGGACTCTGAAATGTCGACCCCTCTTCCTGTAATCAGGTATGACTTTGGAGGATATAACTGACTCAGCAGCTAAAGGAGACCTGGCAGCTAAGGACTCCATTGTGACACCGAAAATCTTAGATGTCTATTCTAAGATATCCCTCAGAAATTTTCCCACTGTTAGTTTATGTTAATCTACAGAAATCAATATCAATAAAATATTATCTAGATGGTCTGTTAAAGTTCTTAATTTTATATAACCTTTAGACCTTTGGAAAACAAAAGACGGAATGAATACCCTTTTAGGTGACATGGCCAGATAAGTAGCTTCTGGTTGAGGAATAGACTCTAGGAATTTAAAAGACAGAAAGACATAGGAGAGACAGTACTTGTTGTTTTACCCACTCTGACAAGCAGACAAAGGGGGTGTCAGAACTCTCTAATCACAGGAAGGCCAAATATCATCCATTCTTCTGGACTATTATGAAATCATTGCTAGCACATTTCCTTAATCCTCTTCATCCATTCTTCTAATCCTTTCCCAGTACTCTAGCTTGTTCAAATAGTTTATATGGTAAAATGATTTAAATACACTTTGATTAAAATATATGTGATGATATATAACATTGATCCATAAGAAATTGCCAGTTTATAGGTTTAAAAAAATTGGAAAATTGCCAATTTTATATTTTTCAACATATTAATAGGTTGAATTATATGGAGCAAATCTGGTCATTGGATAGATCCAAACTGAAAAATATCCAAACATGAAAAAAATTTCATGTTTCAATCACATATATGTATGTTAGTGTATATGTCTTCAAAACCAAGAATTTGATGGGTTTTTTAAAAGATTAAGAGAATCATTGTTTGCAATTCATGGTTAATCTTTACCCTTCAAAAAGCATATTAGACTGGATTGCATCAATGCCAATTTCTTTTTCTTAATTTTTTAATTTTTTAAAAAATATAACAACAAACAAACGTAAACATTAATTTATGATCATTCCGTTCTATATATATAATCAGTAATTCACAATATCATCACATAGTTGCATATTCATCATCATGATCATTTCTTAGAACATTTGCATCAATTCAGAAAAAAAATAAAAAGACAACAGAAAAAAATTCATACATACCATACCCCTTACCCCTCCCTTTCATTGATCACTAGCATTTCAATCTAAATGTATTTTAATATTTGTTCCCCCTATTATTCATCTTTATTCCATATGTTTTACTCATCTGTTCATAGGGTAGATAAAAGGAGTATGAGACACAAGGTTTTCACATAACACAGTCACATTGTGAAAACTATATCATTATACAATCACCTTCCAGAAACATGGCTACTGGAACACAGCTCTACATTTTCAGGCACTTCCCTCCAGCCTCTCCAAAATATCTTGACTAACAAGGTGATATCTGCTTAATGTGTAAGAATAACCTCCAGTATAACCTCTCAACTCTGTTTGGGATCTCTCAGCCATTGACACTTTATTTTGCCTCATTTCGCTCCTCCCCCTTTTGGTGGAGAATGCCAATTTCTTAGCTTTGATATTGTTCTGTAGCTACAAATGATGCTACTACTGAAGAAGACTGGGTGAAGGGTGGGCAGGGTCTCCCTGTCCCTGTGTGTATATGTGTATATATTTATTTATATATGTATAAATATATGTATAATTTATTTTTAATTTCCACAATGATTTCAAAATTAAAAGCTTAAAAAATGTATTAGAAATATTTTCTGCATCTCATATTTTATTAAAAAATTTTGAAGTAAGGTTTTTGTGCAAAAAAACTTATCCTTATCTTTTAAATACATAGAAATCTATTTCCATACAGGTATTTTGGATTAAAAGCCATGTGTGTTTGTTGTCTACGACATATAGAGAAATCTAGAAATGTATACCATATAGCTGCAATGTATTTGTATGGAGGCTAAAAGACCTACTTTGAAAGCTAAGAAGACATATTGAGTCTAAAACACATGTCAGCTTATATTGCACAAAAAAATAGGAAACTATGTCTAGTCAAGAGTTATCCATTAAGAAAAACACACACATACACACGAAGACTTTAAAGCCCACTTAGGAATTCTAACTTCCCAAATTATCAGCCAAAATGCCCTATGCTCTTCAGATGCCTAGAGTAAAATTTTATGTTATTGAGAAGACTTCACCCCCTTATTCAGACTATCCCACAAAATATTATATAATAACATTATATAATTATATTCTAAATATTACATAACAATCAGGCCAGAAGAAACATCAATTCTAATGTAATGTGTTTAATGTGGATAGAAAAGCAGACCGTGAAAAGGATTTATTGTGAGAAACTCCCCTAGAAGGAAGAACAAAACAATATTGATGGCTAGCTTTATGATGTGTTCATTCATACAATGAATGTCATATGTGAGCCCATTGAAATGTCAAGCCATTGGCAAATAAGCAAATTTTGGAATCAGAATTATGATAAAAATATAAAACACCCTACAACTTAAAATAGGAAAACATGAGACCTTAAACTGCAGTCACCACCACACCAAATTAAATGCCTATCTTTCCTACAAAATTTCCTACGGTATCACTAGTGATTTTATTTATGTAGTCCAGCAAGTATTTGGATGTGCAGGGAGAGAAATTCAAAAATTACAAAGATTTCTAGTTTTATTGCCATGTTTCTGAGTATTCTTGGAGTTTAAAGAATGTCTGGAAAAGGAAAAAGTATTTGGGATTCATAATGTGACAACAAATAAGAAGTAAAATTTACTAGCATATAATACTCAGCTTTTTTCACGGACCACATTGAGAATTTAGGGGTAAACTGCTGTCATCTCTTTGGTCTACACACTTTAGCAAATTGAAATAGTATCTGATTATATTTTCTAATCTTATCCACCTTTACTTGAAAGTCACTCGGGGCTCCAAATAGGGGAAAGGAAATGGGAAAGCCCACGGCAGACTCTTCTGAGAATGTGATTACACATTCTCAATCTGATTAGAGTGCAAACTTTCAATCTGATTATGGTTCTAGTAGAAAAGATTCCACTGGAAACATTTGTGGACTCAAGTTTCTAACAACTTTAAGAACAGCTATTTGAATATGAGGTCATGGAAATTTCAACTATTGTAACATATCCCCCAAAAAGCATTAAATAAAATGTTAGTCCAATGCCCAAATGGAATTTAGTGTGTGTGGGGTGGGGGGTGGGGGGTGATTCTGATAAAAGTTTCTATAGGAACTTTCTTCCCAAAAGTTTCTATAAGAACTTTCTTTCCCAGTAAATTTAAAAACATATTTTGAACACGGATGTTTTCCTTTAATTGGTTCTTAATTTTGCTAAAGTGCTCAATAAAATAGAAGCAATTTGCTAAATTATAAAAGGAGATGTAAAACCAATTAATGTTTTTGCAGAGGGTCGTATATTTTTCCTTACCCTGAGAAAAACAATTCCTAGAAACATTAAATTATTATTCCCAGGTTAAGCATAAGAACAAAGAATAGAACTTAAGTTTTTCAAATCATATTTGAGTATTTTTCAACAGCATTCATATCAGCCCATTAAAGAAGTACCCAAAGAATATCATCCAAATAACAAGATATTCAAATTGCAAATGAAATCTAAATTATGGTATAGATTTAAAAATTTAAAATAACAATTAAAAATACTCTGTAATTCAGATGTTTTACCTCAAAAAAAAGTTTTTCATATGCTACTGGATTCCACAAATATAGTAACAGTAAAATAAAAATAGAAAAATCAGGATTAAGAAAAATATAATTAGAGAATCTGGAAAAATAACACAAAATCTAAACCATACTTATCTCAAACTTTTTAATGGAACAATGACAGGTAAAAAACTAAATAAAGAGATAAAACACAATTCAGTCAATAAAATTCAAATTTGTTTCAGAGCTTTCTGGCATTCAAGATGAAAATATATGAAGTATATATAATTCTCCTTAGTAGAAAAACAAAACCTAACCTCATGGAAGTCAAAATTTTTCCTAGTAGTGTATTGTAAAAGATAAACTAATAATAATAGTGATAATATTAATAAAGTATTAATTGTATATTAGTTCCTATATAGGACTCTATGTGGGAAATATCTTTAACAATATTTCTAACACAAATGCAAAAATGGTCAATGAACCTTATAATGGACTTTCATAAAATGCTTAGTGCTTAACATTCAATTTTTTTTTTTTTTTTTTTTTGCCTGGGTAGGCACTGGGACAGTGTGATGGTGGCTCAGTGGCAGGATTTTTGCCTGCCACGCCAGAGACCTGGGTTCGATTCCCAGTGCCTATCATTTAAAATAAATTAGCACATAACTCAACAAAAGGCTAAGATGGTAAACACCATTTATACAGTGTTCTGGTGGTCTGACTTGACCCAAGAAATAATTTGGAGTTCTCAGAAGAGAAATGGTAATAAGGTTTCTTTTCCAGGGCCAATTCTGACCATGTTAACCTAGAAAGAATGCTCTACTCAATTAGCTGTATGTACCGTAATCACAGGAAGGGGGAAATAGTAGCATAAGTATTCACAGAGGAAACAATACATATATTTGTCATCCCTAATTAGAGGAATGGATGGTCTACAATCCCTCATATGGTCTTCTGTAAATGTCCTTTATCTTATCTAAGGTCATGATTGGGGTTGGAAGTAACATGGAATTATTTCATCTCCAATAAGGATCTACAATGTTGTGATTCCTTACTAACTTGCTAAAGTTAGATCCAAAAGCTTTAGAGAGCCAGAAAATGAACTGATAAGATAAATCTCAAACTGTAACCTAGAACATCTAACTGGGAATTACCTTTACCTGTAAATTATTCTTTTAAGATAGCATAATAAATGTTTTCTTTGTTCAACATATTATTAGGTTGAATTCTGTGGAGTGTAAATCTCCATATGGATGGATGGATGGGTGGATGGGTGGATGGGTGGATGGAAAGAAAGAAGAAAAGAAGGAAGAAAGGATTCACCTGCACTTCCAGTGCTCCAAGATAACCATTACTAAAGTTCTCATTGCTTTCCTTTCAGGCATCTGCCTTTTCCTATAAGCAAAAACACATGCACATCCATAATCTTACATAAATATGATTATCATATGTGCAGTTTTTAGCATGTGTACTGTTATGTTCCCACATTATATTTTTTCCTACATTGTATTTTAAATTAGCTATCCCCTTCCCTTTCCTCACAACATCCAAACAAATAATATTGACAGATTAGTTTCAGCTTGAATAACTATTTTTAATAGACTTTATTTTTTAGAACCATTTCAGATTTACAAAACTTGAGAAAATAGAGAACAGTTTCCATATACCTAGCACCCAGGTTCCACTATTATTAAATATTGTTAGTATGATATTTGTTGTAATTAATGAACCACTATGATACATCATTATTAACTAAGGCCCACAGTTTGTTTAGATTTCCTTAATTTTGACCTAATGCCATTTTCTGTCCCAGCATCCCATGTAGGAAACTACATTAGATACAGTTGACATATCTCTTAAGTTGTCTTGCTGTTGCAGTTTCTCAGACTTTCCTTGTTTTTGATGACCTTGAAAATTTTGAGGAGTACTGTTCAGGTATTTTGTAGGATGCCCTCCTTTAGAGAGTGCATGATGTTTCTCCAATGAAAAGACTGTGGGTATTGGTTATTGAAAAGAAAACCATTGCAGTGAAGTGTCACTTTTAACTCCTCATATCTAGTTTACATACTGTTTACATGATATATGATTGTTGATGCTGGCCTTGGTCACTTGGCCAAAGTAGTGCTGGTCAAGTTTAATCAGTGTAACATTACTCTTTTTCCCTCCTTTTTTTACTGTACACTTTGCAAAGAAATCACTATGCACACTCCACATATAAAAAGTGGGGAGTTATATTCCCTTTCTTTGATGCAGAACATCTACATACATTATTTGTAATTATTCCGCACAGGAGATTTGTCCTTGCTTCCCATTTATTAATTTATTCAACAATTTATCTACATCCATTTGGAGTCATAGATTTTTATTTTATACTTTGGGTATAACAACACTATGTATTGTTGTCAAACTGTTTTTTTCAGCTTTAGTCATTGGGTGCTGTTTAAGTTGGCTTCTGTGTTCCTTTGACATACCCCAACAATGTTTTGCTTCTTGTTCGCTTTTGAGCACATCCTTATTTCCAGCATTATAATATGCTCTAGACTAATTTTATGTATTTCCTATAACTGTTCTAGATTTAGACATTTTATCTAAATGGAGTTCTAGATTCTTTTATAGGGGTATGGCAATAGAAACCAAGATCTAGGCTCTAGTTGTGTTGACTGCTGATGAGGTATTTTCTTATAGCCCCTCTCAGCTGACAAAGCAAAAAATATATGTTTATATAAAAATTCATTTTATATACATATTTGTGATTATTTCTACATGTAACCATCTATATGCCTGTTAAGCTACTCGTGAGTTCTTACCACATATTTATACTACCTTCTTCCGTCTGCTTATCTCTAAACTCCCATTCCTACTGTGAGAAACCTTGCTCTCAATATATGCTATGTTTACTTAATTATTCCACTCCAGTAAACATGGATAACAGAATTATTAATGGCTACCTCTGTTGAAAATAATTTTATCAACTAGAGTACAGTGCTTGTGTGCAGTTTCTTCTTCCTTTAGTCTTAGAGATTCTACCCCTTTCCAAAGATACTCGGTCAGCACCTTTCCTCCATCTCTTTCAGTGAGGTTGCATCATACATTTGTAAACAGTCTATAAACAGATTCTCTTGATAAATTTTGCCTTCCATATTTGGAATTCCAAATCCCCTAAATTACTTATTAAATTCACCTACATTAAGTTTCACTCCATCTGTAAAGTTCTATGGGCTTTAACAAATGCATAATATGTCTATCCACCATTTCATACCCTACAGAATAATTATACCACCTGAGAAATTCCATGTGCTTTAACTACTACTGTAAAGGCCCCTCCTCCAAGCCTTGGAAACCACTGATCATTTTTAAATCTCTACAGTTTTGCCATTTTCAGAAAGTCATATAATTAGAAACATACAATATGGAGTCTTTTGATAGTGGCTTCTTTTACTTAGCAATATATATTTAACTTTCCTTCTACATTTTTTGTAGACTTGATACCTCAATTCGTTGAGTAAAATTCTATCGTATGGATGCTCTACAGTTTGTTTATCCATATCTCTGATAAAGATACAAAAATAAACTCCATCATTTTTAAACTTCTATTCAAAAAATAAATGCTGTGTGTGACCTAGCAAGTAGAATGGTTCACTCTTTAGGTCCAAGGTTTAAAATAATTTAAATGCTACATATTTTAATAATTTTAAGCATGATTCAAATCTCCTATGTTTTATGAATTAAATAGTTGCAAAGCCATTAAGCTGAAATATTACCAATACAATTATGTTTTAAATAACTAAACTTTTATTTTCAGTTACACCTTTAGAAAATATGGCTCTGCTAATTCAGAACGAACTGACGTGCTAGCACCATGGCCCCTAAATATGGAAAGTCTCAGAAAATATTTTTGAAATGTCATCATTTTCTTGAGAAACTGCTTACTTTCTGGTTGAACAATATATGTCAGTCTCATCTTCTCCTTTCCCTGCCCCAGCCCTGGTACAATCCATTTCTCCAAGGAGATTTGGTTTCTTTTAGTAAACAGTGGTATTTAGAAACCAAATTTTTGCTACCAATTGAGGTGTCACTGCTTCCAGGACCTCTTAATGGACAGAGCTAAAAATATAGGTATGGATGTTTATAAAATTATCCATATATACATATGTACCCATATACTTACATCTTTATTTATACCTGTATTTATATAATTGAAAACAAAGAGGGTTCTTTCTACTTTCTCTCTTTCCACATTTTTGTACCTCTTTCCTCCAATAGTGGAAAGCTTGGTTCTTGTCCTCAAATGTTTTTTCTAATTTGTTCAATCTACATGAATGTAGTCACTCTCCTGACTCCACCTTAACTAATTGTTAGTACAGTTAATGGGACAAACCAATAATGTGTGCCACCAAATATGATGCAATAAGACCAGAACATCATTCTGTGGAACTCACAAAATGTAAAATCTAGATGTAATCAATTTGCACCAACCAAATTGAGGGACGGCTTACAAAATACCTGACCTGTAATCTTCAAAAGTGTCAAAAATATGGAAGTCAAGAAAAGACTGAGGAACTGCCCCAAATTGAAGGAGATTTTTAAAACAAGGCAACTGGATGCATTATATTATCCTACAATGGGTCCTTCTGGCATGCAGACTATTATTAAGACAATGGGCAAAATTTAGAAGGGGTTTCTGGGTGAAAGATAACAGTGTAATTCTTTGTATTATTCTTATAACTTCTGTGAAAGTTTAAGGTGCTTTAAAAAAGGTTTTAATAATAATGGAAACACATGGTTTGGGATATAATATATAGCATGGTATGGTATATTAAAGGTAATAAAAAGATAGTTAATAGTACTATTTTAATAATCTTTCATCAGCTTTATCAAAGATAACTACTTTTAAAAGCAGTACATTATTAAAAAGTGATATCATTAATTGTTATAAATGTGTGACACCAATTTAAGGTGTTGATGTGAGGTGGCATGTGGTAATCCTATATTTTATACACGACTGTTCTGTAAACCGCAACTTCTCTAATAAAAAACTAAAAAAAATAAACCATATTTTTATGATAGGTGAGAAAAACTAGTTGCTAAAGGAGAAAGAAAGTGGACTTTTAAGCATTTATATTAAAATGAATGAAAGTTAAGTTAGAAAACATTATATTTAATAAAAATAATAATTTTCCTACTTTGACATTAAATTAACTGGCACTTCCCACTTTATCATCATATTAAATAATACAATGTTTACCATGGTGCCCATATTTTGATCTACTATATTCATTTCAACTTAGAGGATGGAGGTCTCCTTGGACAGTAGCTAATTCCATGGATAGTTGTTACAGTTCAAGATATGCTTGGAAATTTTTGTTATTTCAATAAATGAAGGAAGCAATCAAATATAAGTGCTATCGATGTTGAAAGGAATAAATAAGCTATCTTAAGGCCTTTCCATTTCCAATTTTTGATAGTTTGTGTGAAAATGGAATGGTAAATGGTTTTACCAACCAACTTGATTGCTTGAGTTCTCCTTCTCTGTAGGAAGCTACAGAGAGGAGGCAGAAAAATAACCAAGGTAGGCTGACATACCATCAAACCTATGTGGCACTAATTAAGACCATTAATTTCTCCATGGGGTAAAAAGGAACTATAATAAACAGTGCCTAGCAAGTCTGCTTATCTTTACCACATAAGCCCATTCCCACACAAATATCCTGCCTGGGCAGCTTTGGCAGATTTATGGCACTCAAAGACACCCTACCCTGGGCAAATCACGTAGTTCAATCCTCCTTGCCTTCCCCTCCTTGTTCTCCCATACCTTTTCTTTGTCTTAAACAGGTATATAAACTGCTTTTCTGCCACTTTTCTGTGAGCAGTAACTTTCTTTTAGTTCTGTCCCCACATGTGTCACTTAGCTCAATAAACTTATTCTGTACCTTGGTTTTTAGAGTCTGTTTTCAGCTTAACATTTGAATATTTGAATAAAGAAAAAGTAAATGTATTCAATTGGAGCAAGTTGGGTTTAAAAAAATGATAGCCTATGTTGTTATGCAACAAAATGCCGAAAAGAAAACTCCTTCTGAAGGGCATATGTACCCACATAAAGTAAATAATATGCTCAATTACCTAAAATATAAATTAATATGCATAATTGCAGTGTATATGACCAATCACAAAAGGCCAGGCAGTAGATAGTTGGAAGCAAACCGTGGCTCTTGGAATAGAAATAGAGCAGCAGAACAGAATAGAGAGTCCAAAAATATATTCATACTCAAGGTTTACCACTGTTTTTGCTGCAATTTGGTGGCAAAATTTCATCAGTTGAATGGCCATATGGAAAAAATGAGCTTTGACCCCTACACCTCACAGAATAAACACAAAATCAATCCCAATAAGATTGTTAACCTAAATAGAAGTAATAATAATAATGAATTTCCTATAAGAAAACAAGATGCAAAAAGCACTAACTATGAAGGAAAAAGATCTAATTGAAAATAAATAAAGAACTTTTAATAAAAAACACCATATATCAAAATGACAGACATAGAATAGGAAAATGTATTTGCCATGCATAGATCTGGCAAAGTACTCCTATCCAGCATATATAAATAAATCTCCTATATATCAATAAGAAAATTACAGAAAATAGTAAAGCGAACAAAAGTCATGAAGAATTACTGCACAAAAGAATACAACCAATGTCTAATAAGCAACTGAAAAAGTATTAAAGGTGGTTATCAGAGAAATGCCAATTAAGCCACGACATGCAATTACACACATATCAAAATGGCTAAAATGAAAAGAATCATCAATATCAAGTGCTGACAAGCTCTCAGCCATTGACTATGGCCATATGAAAATGTTTAATTTTTAAAAACTCACTGAGCTATACACTTTAGATTTGGGCATTTTAGCATGCATATGTTGCAACTTATTCTTAATTGCAAAAGGTTTATAGCTAGGATGATTGATGTTTTTGTAATATTAATATTTTCTGTCTAGAAATATCACATATATTTCCATTTGTTGCAAACATTTTTTTTGGTTAAGAAGATTTTTTTTATCTTTCCTGTCGAGATTCTATTACACTACATTAATTTAATGTAAGCTACTTGCCTGAATGGGAGACTGTCATCCCACCACAAGATGTATCGTGAAGATCTAGCATGCAACCTTAATTCAGCAGCTTGGCCTTCTTCTCACTTTCTCAATTCTGTGGGAATAGTAATATAAACAACATCCAAATTTATCACTTGAGATAATGAATAATTTTAATATCTTCCAAAAACTGATAACACACTTAATCCAGGAAACTTCAATACAACTCTGATCTAATTATATGAATCTCAAAATACATTTAAAGTTATTAGGTTTCTAATAAACTTGATAAACTGTATTATGCATTTCCAGAAATGGCAATCAGGGAGCTAATTAATTTTACACAGTGTAGAACCTCAAAAATAAAAATGAAAATCATCTGGGTAAACTCCATCATGTTAAAACAGAATCACCTAAATGACCTAAGGAGGGTGCTGTTAGTGTTCATCTCTAATAAATATAGGAAAGGGAAGCAGAAGAAAAGATTTGAAAAAACTATGCCTGTGAAGTCATTGAATATATGGAAATGAAATAAATGCCTTCATTGTTCTGGGGATGGAATGTAAAAAGGAATCATCTATATACATTAAAAAGTGGTATTTTGTCTAAAAAAGAACCATTTAAGCAAGGGCTCAAATTCCCCAAAGATATAATAGTAATATAAAAATTACTGAAATGCTATAGACAAATATCTGTAACCCAATTATCCATGGAACAATGTTTTTATACTCAGAAATACACCTCCAGTTTTATGAAAAAGATCAATGGAAAAAAATGCAATGTATGCAAAGCGAATAGTTTCACACCCAAATTTAAAGGACTCTGTTTAAACTATGAAGCATTATAACTGAAAGACCCTTTCAAGAAAGAGGTAATGTCACTGGGCTCTCGGAGCAAAGACTTCAGATCATTCATCTCCGATGAACATTGTGACATATGGCACACACTAGATACCCTATCATTCTTTGCAAAATAAATAAGGGTGAGATAAGAAGGCAACTGAAAAAGCTATTCTGGAGATAATGAACTTTTTCCACTGGATAGGCTCCATGTATTTCTGTTATAGGGGCTGTCTCTCTAAGCCTGCATTTTAAGCACTGGAAGTCAAGCCAAGACTTCAAATGCTGACAGACTGATCATTCACTTAGCTCAGAGTAGATTTTTTTTAATTTGTAAAAAATTGATCTTTCCTTCAAATAACAATATAGAGCAAACTGTGTGCTATTCCTCACATATAAATTGGTGCCTTTTAAAAGATCATGTAGATTTCCAGGAAGATGGTGGTATAGGGTTGATTGGATTCAACCCTGCTCCATAGGACAAGATAGGGGACGGGGAGAAAATGACCAAGCCTGCAGTCCTGGGGGGTGAATGGTTGAAGAGAGTCTCCAATATTCCACAGGTGGTAGAGAGGTGGAGAGATCAGGATGGGGAGAGCAGGTGGGTCTGGTCAACCGTGACTCTCAATGGGGTGGGTGGTAGTGTGTGAGGAGAGGTGCACATCTAAGGGAACTGACCATCCCTCTGCTCCAGCCTGCTCCAAGAAAAGTGTCCCTGTGCAGCTTCACAGCCAGCAGCACCCATGAGGAACCCAGAAGCATGCCCAGCCCTCCACCACGAAAATCCGTGCCCTTTGGCACTGGAACCAGTCACCTGGCCAGGCACCATTCCATTCGGTGTAGTGAACGACAGATCCACCAGGTGCCAGGTGCTGCAGATCAGCTGCTAACCTGGGGGCTGAACTGGTTCCTTGTACTGCTGCCGCATGCCAGGCCCTTCCCCTACTTCATATCCCATCTTCCCAGCTGGCAACTTCGGTATGGAAGGGGTCCGACTGAGGAGGGGGCAGTGGGGGAATTGCCTCAGGATTGCCACCTGCTGAGAAAAAGTGGTAAGTGCAGCCTGACAAACTTTGCCTAGGTTTTTTGAAAAATATTTTTTTCTATATTTTTTATTTCATTTTTATTTATTTAATTATTTTTATTTCTTATTTGCTTTTCATTTTCTCTCTCTTTTCTGGGTACCAGTCTGAACTCAATCCCAATATATCTTGGGGGGTGT